>QEPC01007499.1:3066781-3076782 GCA_003113815.1 Sphenodon punctatus | reverse complement strand
ATCTATCTATCCCATATCCATATCCAAATATATATATGGATATATATACATCCCATATATATGGGAGGGGAATCACAAACAGAAGAGGAGTCTGTAGTGAAATACATACATTACATACTCAATGAGTCTGTACAGTGAAATGCATAACACAAGGTTTCAGTTTATGGTTTAAGTTTCATTTCATTACAAAAGTGAAATGAAACTTAAAACAATCTAAAAACCCTACTCAACACCTGCTGTTCAGGAACAGTGACTAGCTCAGAAGGTGTTGGGAAGGGGGGAGGCAGATAATTAGTTTCGTTTCTTGCAAGCCTCTCCACCCCTGGTGTTTGGAAGTCTGCTCCTCAGTGACTGACACCTCCCTGTCATGTTTGACCTTCCAGTGAACCTTTTTTTGGCACCCAAACTCATCCAAACACGATCCGAATTGACCGAACTGTTCGGCCATTTGGCCGTTCGGTTTGTTCGGTATGTTCGCGTTCAGGTTTGAGTTCGGTTGTCCGAACAGGCCGAGTTCGGGCCGAACTCCGAACTGCGTTTGCCCATCCCTAGGGGTTATTTACCCTCTCTAACAGTGCTGGAACAACCCCCTTGTTCCAGCACTGTTAGAGACCATGAAATTAACTGGCAACAAATTTAAATCAAATAGGAGAAAGTATTTTTTCACTCAGCGCATAATTAGCTTGTGGAAGTTACTGCCAGAGAAGTGGTCAAGGCTGGTAGTGTAGCTAATTTGAAAACAGGGGATTGGATATGTTCTTGCAGGACAGGTCTATTGAATGGCTATTAGCCAAGTAGCTTTTGGGGAGGTAACCTGTCACTGTTGGGGGCTGGAACAACAGGGACTGGATTGCCCAGTGTGACCTGTACTTCTCCCAGGAGAAAGAGTTTGGCCACTGTCAGAGACAGGATGCTGGGCTTCATGCACCATTGGTCGGACCCAGTACTTATGTTCTTATGAGGAGGAGCTAGGGAGAAAGAGGGAGGAGCTGAAAGCAAAGTTGAGAGGGTGAGGGTTTGTTTGTCCAGACTCTCCCATGCGGTGGGGGGTTGCAGGTTGCCAGGGAGGCAGAGCAAAGCCAAGCCAAGCCGGAACTTGCAGCCTGAGCCTGTGGCCCTCCCCTCCTCACTTGTTGGACAGGGGCGGCGGCAGCTGGCGCTGTTCAGTCCGCTCCTCAGCCAAGGGGAAGGCGGCGGCGCTGCTCAGCGCGTTCAGCCTGTTGCCGGCGGAGACAGTCGGGCAGAGGCGTCTCCTTTCGAACTTGCTGGTGGAGCGGGAGCAGGGGACGGGGAGGGAAGGGAGCTTCGGATGGGGGTTTGGAGGGAAGATCCAGTGCCCGGGCAGGACCACTGCAGAAGGAAGAAACTCCCGCTACTGGGCTAGGGGGAGCGGCCGAGAGAGCGGAGCTTCCCTGGCTTTGGGCGGCGGCAGCAGCTTAACCCCGGCAGGCTACTGTCCCTCTGAGGGATCGGGAGTATTAGGGGAGCCGGCGTCCTTTCGGCAGCCGCTTCCCTTGGATCCTGCCTCAAACTTTTCCCGAAGTCTAACCCCCCCGCCCCGAGCCAGTGTTCAAGCGGGAGATGAGCCGCCCCGGCTGCGAGCAAGGCTCCCCGAGCCCCTGGAGGTGAGAAGGACCCAGCAGGAGGCGGGCGAGGGGCAGGATGTGAGGCTGGTCCCAGCCTTGCCGGCCCCACCTCCCCAGCGGGAGCAGCTGCTTCATCAGCAGGTCAACATGACGGAGATGAAGGCCAAAGACCCCAGGGCCCCTTCCTCTGCCAGGGACGGCGCGGTCCTGCTGCAGGGCCAGCCTGACCATGGCCCTTTCCGGAGGGGGACTGAGGCCATAGACCTCTCCCTGGACGGGCTGCTCTACCCCAAAAGCAGCGAGGAGGAGGAAGAGGAGGCCGAGGAGGAGCAGCCGAAGCAGCCCCCGGAGGAGGAGAGGGGAGAGGCGGAGAGGGACTCCCCTCCCGATAAGGATGCGCTGGACCGAGTCCTTGACACTTTCTTGGCACCCTCGGCCCAGGGCAGCTCGGGCAGCCCCCCCTCGGCGGCTTGGTGTCTCTTCGGGGCGGAGATCCCCGACTTCCCCAGCTCGCTGATGAACCGCGGCAAAGAGCGAGAAGCAGCGGATCGAGGCAGCCCGGCTGCAGCCTCCGCGGATTCTCTCCAGCCGCCTGCCGGCCCCTCCCTCTGGCCCCCCGCGGCTAAGGCTGGGGGAGCCGCCGCTAAAAGCCCCGTCCCCAAGGGGAGTGCCCCAGCCCAGCCCGCGGGGGCACAGGCCAAGGACGATCCCGACTTTACCTCTCGGGGACAAGCAGAGCGGGATGCAGCCGCCGCCGCCTCCAGCAGCAGCAGCAGCAGCAGCAGCCTTGCCCCTGGCCCGAGCCGCTCGGGTCAGGATTTCCTCAATGTGCCCATTCTGCCTCTCAACTCGGCTTACTTAGCCGCCAGGACCCGGCAGCTGCTGGACGTGGAGGAGTACGAGAGCAGCCCCTTCGGCCCCAGGCTTTCCCCGCAGGACTTCGCAGGCTATGCCGCCGCTGCTGCTGCTGCCGGTTACCCCCCGCCTGGCTCCAAGGAGGAGCCCTTCCTCTACAGCAGCGACTTCCAGCCAGCGCTAAAGGTCAAGGAGGAAGGGATCGGGAGTTTCTACTTGAGCCCCAAGGCCACCCCAGGGGGAGACTACCCGCCGCTTGCCCCGCCACCCCGAGCCGGTCAGGAACCCTCCGCTCTCGAGTGCATCCTCTACAAAACCGAGCCGGCGGCGGCAGCCTCCTATTGCAAAGCGTCGGGCAGTAGCAGCAGCTGCCTAGTCCAGCGGGACAGCCTGCCCTCCACCTCTACAGCCCCCTACCCGCCGCCCTCGCCGCTCGGCCTGAATGGCCACCAGCAACTTGGCTTCCAGTCAGCAATGCTCAAGGACAGTTTCCCCCAGCTGTTCCCTCCTTATATCAGTTACATTCGGTAAGCGTTAAGGTCACACGGAGCTTGGCTCTCTCTACGCTTCCGGGAAGGCATCGCGCACCAGCCTCAGAGCCACATCTGGGGGTTTAAAGAAAGCCACAAGCACTTGAACTCAGTACTTATAAACGAGTTTGTGGGCTTGTCCTTAAGTGGTGTGAAAATCTATTATAATCATCTACTATTAATTAATATCAACACTAATATAATAGTGATCTATTATTGATTAGATTATATTGATCTATTATTGCTATGCTGATTATACTAATGCAAACACATCCATGACTATGGATACCGAGCTGCTACTATTATTTATCACCTATTTAACTATGCTAGTTATTAAAAAGTGGTGACTTTTTGTTGTAGCATATTTTAATTAAACATACATTACCAGTTTTACTTTTTTTTTTTTAAGAGGGGCTGAGGATATGCAAATCTGTGTGCAACTTTTTCGGTACTGAAGGAGACGTTTTGAACAAAGCATATGGAGGAAACAAGGCTTTCCCTATGATTCAAATAAAATAGCTTTTTAAAGTTAAAGGATATTTTTAGAATAAATGAAGAATGGAAAGGTTCCAAAAAAAGTGTTGAAACTTTAAGAGACTGAAGCTCACCATAGAACTAATGTATGAAATCTACATTGAAACATGTCTTCAGTTAAATGTATTTAAACTTCTTGATAAACAAGGACATTTTTCATTGAAGTGGTCCTCCCTTGAAACTTTGATCTAACCTTAAGCTGGTGTTTGTACTGAAGCTCATTTAACCGTTCCAAGGAAAGATCTTTGATACAAATGATAACTTAGGCAATCTGATATACCGCCTTATCAAACATTACTCCTGCCACAGAAATATTGAACGTGTTTGAGACATGTTTAATACATAGATACAAAAGAGAATATAAATCATATTTGTAGATAAACATGATTTTCCCAGAATTGCAGAGCAGACTAACAGATTGTAATTTCTAAATGGCACATGGCCATTTCCTAAAATGGAGAAGGAAATTCAGTTTTTTATCCACAGGTAGATTCTGAATAACATATTGCATATGGCAAGTAGGCAAAGAAACTTTAGGGGAAGAACATTCAATTCCAAGACAGAAAAAACACATCTCAAAATGTATTCAATAATCCGATCTAGTTTATACTATTTAAGTTATTAATATAAAATGAAGTAGTTGGATCCCGATATATCAGATCACAATAATTTATTTCTCAAATTGAGAAATGTCCTTTAAAAAAAGTAAAAAGTGAATAGACTTGCTTAGCTATCAGTGAGTGGTGTTTTTTTTAATCTATGAGGTAAGGGGCTTGTTATATGTATGTATACATTGTATATACCATTTTTTGTATACATTGAAATTGTTTACTAGGAGGAACTTTTTATATGGAGAAGCAGGCCGTTATTTATGAATTTCCTGAATAAAATGAAAGCTAATTACCAATTGCTTTCAGAAAGAGTTGCTGAAATTAAATTACTTTCCGTTCAAAACAGATTAGTGTTTTATGCCCTGTGTGTAATAAAACGGAAGCACATTTTACTCACACATGTACAGGAAGGATTGTGCTCTTATTTTGAAGGCAATGATGCAAAAACACTTTTCAACTTGGACTGGTTTTGCTCCCTTTACTTTTATTCTTGTCCTGCTACAGCTGACAAGACTTTGGATTTTCATTTTTTCCAAAAACAATTGGCAGCTCATCTTCACAAATATGAATTTTCCCATTAAATTGTTTTTTCTTATGCAGGTCAGATACAGAAGCTGGCCAGAGCCCCCAATACAGTTTTGAATCTTTACCTCAGAAGATATGTCTGATCTGTGGTGATGAGGCTTCTGGTTGCCACTATGGAGTACTTACCTGTGGAAGCTGTAAAGTCTTCTTTAAGAGAGCAATGGAAGGTACTGTTCAATGACTTCTTTCCTAATCATTTCTAATAAGATGTTTTGTTATAAAGTTATACTACTCAGTAGCAGTCTTAAGCATATCTTTGTAAATGTGGATGTTGAAGTTTTGTCTTTGAGAACTAGATGCAAATAGTTGCAGAATAAGTTCCTTCATAATGATGTAACCTTGGCAGTGCGTCTGTTTCAGTTGCAATAATTAATACCTGGAATGTGTTAAGTTTAGACTGTGGATGTGGCAGAGATATTACAAATTCTGTATCTATCTCTTTACACTTCATAAAGTTGCCAATATTAGCTCTGCAGTTTTTTGTTTTATTCTGGTTTAAAAGGCAAATGTTTGCTCCTCAACAGAAAACAGCCGTCATTGTTTTTTAGGTAAAGGAAAACTCCTGCTCACTTAATTTGTGCACTGAAACTGGGGAGAATCAATCATTGGAAGTTTGTGTTGTTTAAAGACTATGGAACTAGTTACATTTTTAAAATGCAGTCATTTTGCCTTCTGAGCAGGAGAGGTACACAGTCAGAAAGTCACGCCATACATGTTAATAAAACAGCAAAGTTATGATCCTGATCCTCATGAAGGGAATCTGCATCAGCAAAGCACTTTGAGGCAAAATGTGGAAATAGAACGTTTGCACCTAGATGAAAACGTATTTTTTCTAATTGTGATTCCCCCAGTACACCCCAGTACACCACAGAAGCTTTGCGTGCATACACAGCTTATGACTGGGTTGTATATATTTCTAGGACAGTATCCAGTAATAAACAAAGGCATACATTCGTGAATTTTATATATTATCTTGTTTTCTGAGCTATCATCTCACCATTGCCAAAATGTATAGAGTAGAGGATCTACTGTATATATCAAAACCTGATGGCTATAGTATTCCCTCCTTCAAACCACAGTTGTACAAAATTGTTTCTCTTTGTTATTTTGCTAGCTGTAGCCTCTAGTACAAGGGCATCTGAACCACTGAAGAAAATAGTGTTGGCAAGTAATTTGCTATTTGCAAAATCTTGTTGCTATGGTTCTCTAATGTTGTTGCTTTTTGTGTGGTGAGAATTTGTGTATTGTGCTACAAAACTTGTAACTCTGGTGTGACTGTGAGATTCGGTTTGGCATATACTGAATTTTGGACAGCACTTAATCTCATCCCTAACTTCACTATGTGTTGAAGTTCCACTGATTTCAGTAGCATTTATAGTTTAAAAAGGCACTTCATTGCTATTACGAAGCGAGTTTTGGCATAATAAGCTATAACTAACTTCATGAAGTCATTTAAACTTAACGGCCAAAGTCCTAAACACACCTACTTGTGAGTAAGCTTAATTGAAATCAGCAGGACTTACTTGCCGGGAACATTTGTACGTCCTACATAGGGATGAATTCCTGACTCGGGCTCTAATAAATGTAAACTGTAGACTTATACATTTATTTTTTTTATTTTACACAACCAAATACCTTTTACTTTGTTTTTAGCCCAATACACTAGCCCAATACATATAACAAAGCCCCAACCAGCTGTAATATTTAGAAAGGAATGGAATTTACAAATACCATATATAATAATAATAATTTTTCCACATATCCCCACTATATCTAACTTGTTTGTATTTGGTTTCCTTCATAAAGGGGGGTTGGGTTGTGGGGAGGCGTTTATTTCTGCCCTTTTAAAATGTAAATGTATTTTATGAATTTGATAAATGTTGTTGTTTTTTGTTGTGAGCCGCCCCGAGCTGCCATTGTGCAGGAGAAGGCGAGATATAAATATTTGTAAATAAATTTTTTTTTAAAAAATAAATTTAAAAAAACCATTGAAATCAGTTCTGCACCAGCTGAGTGGCTGGTGCAACCTGTGATCTGCTCCAACTCCTGGAGTTCCTAGAAGGCCCTGGACTCTCTCTGTTTTAACTCAAACCCATTTGATTGCGGCGATTCGGCTGCAATCCTGTGTGCTCTTCCGCTGGATTCCCAGGCACGTGGGAATCGGGGGGGGCAAAGAGCAGGCTGATGTGGCTGCTCATACGACAGACCATCAGACTTGTGACCTTGCACCATTCCTTTTAGTCATTTTTATCCCTGTTTTTATGTCCTGCCTCATGGTGCGCTGGCAGTGAATTTGGGATGAATGTCAGACAGCAAAATTGCATGACATGAAGTCCGTGATTCAGCACTGGCAGCGTTCATACCGTCACAGTCATTGGGAGGTGGTGGTCCTGGCCAGGCTGTGTTTGTGCCATGGACTGCCCATCCATCATCACCTGTTTTGGGGGGAGGCTGCACCTCTGTGTACCCCTGCAATGTGACTCTGTCCATACAACATGTTCTGCTGGTCTGTCCCTGTTTTACTGCTGCGTGCCGTGTGTTTCTAAGGAGTCAGTCTCATCTCACTGACTCTGTCGTCTTTCCACCGTTTTTAGGAGACGCGGCTGATTTGACTGGTGTTTTTTGTGGTTTGTTTGATTAACTTTTTTAAAGGCTATTGACTGGTTCCATGCTTTTTAGCTTCTCTTTTGAGGCATGTCTGGTTTTGGCTTGTTTTTAGCCTTGCCATGAACTTTTACCTTCAGACCCTGGGGAAAGTGTTCCTTGACCACTTTGCATCTGCTTTTACTTTTACACATGCGGATGCCAACTTATGGGGGAGATCGTGAGAGGGTTCGGGGTGCGATGTCACCAATATGCTGATGATACTCAGCTGTACCTCTCGTTTTCAACTGACCCAGGTCCTGCTGTCTCGTTACTCTCCCAATGTTTGAAGGCCATGGCGGATTGGATGCGGCAGAGTAGACTGAAGCTCAATCCCAATAAGACGGAGGTGATGGTGGTGGAAAGGGCGGGGGAGGTGCTGGCCCCTCTGATAGGGGGGGTGCGCCCGCCTGTTGTTCTTCAGGTTTGGAGTCTGGGGGTGGTTTTGGATTCAGGCCTACGTCTGGATCGGCAGGTGGAGGCGGTGGCTAAAGCCGCCTTTCGCCAGCTGTATCGGGTATGGGGGCTTCGACCTTACTTCTCTGGGCCCGATCTGGCCATTCTTGTCCATGCCGTCATCACCTCGAGGCTAGACTACTGCAGTGTGCTCTACGTGGGGCTTCCCTTGTTTCTGGTTCGGAGGCCGCAGCTAGTGCAGAATGCGGCAGCCCGTCTCCTGACGGGGACGGGGCGGCGTGAGCACATAACGCCGGTGCTCCACGCTCTGCACTGGCTGCCTATAGCATACCGAGCCAGATTCAAGATGTTAGTATTGATTTACAAAGCCCTGCATGGTCTAGTTTCCTTGTACCTGGTTTGGAGGCTGCAACTAGTGCAGAATGCGGCGGCTCGTCTCCTTACGTGGACGAGTCGTCGGGAGCATATTACACCTGTGTTTCGGGCTCTGCACTGGTTGCCAATAGCGTGCCGAGCCAGGTTCAAGGTTTTGGTGTTGATCTATAAAGCCCTACATGGTCTGGGCCCCTCATACCGCAGGGACCACCTCACCCTCCGCGCCCCAGAGCGGCTCCTTCGGTCTGCCGGGGGTGCCTTCTTGGAGGCCCCCTGTGTTAAGCGGGGGGCCACAATGGAGAGGGCATTCTTGGTGGCCACGCCGCCCCTTTGGAACTCCCTTCCGGAGGAAGCCCGCCTGGCCCCAAGCCTGTTGACATTTTGGCGAAGTTGTAAAACCTGGCTGTTTGTCCAGGCCTTTGGGGAGGGTGGGGTAAGGGTTTTTAGCTCCCCTACCTTATTTAAATTGAAGCCTGGGCCCTGTTTTAATAATTTTATATGATTGTTATTATTGTTGATGGTTTTAAATTGTTTTTATGTATTATATTTCTGTTTTTATTGTTGTAAGCTGCCCCGAGCTGTTTGCAGGAGGGGCGGGATAGAAATTCATAAAATACATAAAAAATAAATAAATAAATATCTCGGGGACTGCCTCGCCTGCCGTGCCTCAGAGCGATCTCTTCAGTCCACCGGGTGCGCCTTTCTGGAGGTCCCCTGTGTAAGACCCTGGGGAAAGTGTTCCTTGGAGGGGGCGTTCTCGGTGGCCGGGCTGCGGTTGTGGAACTTTCGACATATCTGTAAGACTTGGCTGTTTGCCCAGGCCTTCGAAGGGGAGGGTGGGGGGGTGGGTTAATTTTTGTGGGGGGGGTGTTTTAAATTTGTTTTAATTATGATATTGTAGATATTTTATCTTTAAAAATTGTTTTATATTATGCTGGAAGCCGCCCCGAGATGCCGTAGGCATGGGGGGGCAGCATGTAAATATAATGAAATAAATAAATAAATAAAACTTATCTATGGCCGCAGGGACGGGGTCCTGGAAGGACGGATGGACTGGGACCTCACCCCATTCCAGAGGGTTGCTTTTACAGTGTCCGTCATGCTTTTTTTGGTCTTGTTTTTTAGTGACTATTGAATGGTTGCATAGTTTTTAGCTTCCCTCTTGAGGCATGTCTAGTTTTAGGTTCTTCTTTAGCCTTTCTATGAGTTTAACTTTTTATACACTTTTGTTCCTCACCGATTGTTTGGTGCAATATGGCCTGATGGCCATTAAACACCAGTCGCTCAGTTTGCAAAAAACTAGAGTCAAGTGATGTTGTCGAGCTAGTCAGATCCACTGACCTATATTCTTTTTTTAAGACATTGCTGATAAACATTGTGAACACTTTATGAATAAAATGTTAATGAATGTATATCAGAAAAATCTCAATGATCTTCTCATATGGAGTACTATATAACTATATAAAGGGAAAGGGAAAAATACTAAAATAATTATATGTACAACAGAACCTATAGGTTCCGTCAGGACATTGCCTCTCACCCACCTCCACCTCCCGCTCCCGCCCCACCTCTCCCCCTCCCTCCTCACATCCTTCCCTCCTGCCTCTCTTGAGGAAATCTCCGCTCTGCTCTCTTCATCCAACCCCTCCACCTGCCCCCTTGACCCGATTCCCTCCCGCCTTCTGACCTCTATTGCTCCCACTGTCGCTCCCCCACTTCTACATGTCATCAATCTCTCCCTTTCCACAGGCTCCTTCCCCTCTGCCTTCAAGCATGCCACTGTCTTCCCCCATCCTCAAAAAGCCCACCCTGGACCCATCTGACCCCTCTAGTTACCGGCCAGTCTCCCTCCTTCCCTTTGCCTC
>QEPC01007499.1:3029118-3065415 GCA_003113815.1 Sphenodon punctatus | reverse complement strand
ACCCACCTTTTCCTTGCTGCCTTTCCCAATGCCTGCTAGTCTTTCCCCTTACTCTTACTGTCGGCCCTCCTCTGATGACTGCTGCTACCAACCTCTTTGTAACCAAGCCAAGCACACGCACCTGAGATTTCGCATCCGCTTGAATGTTTGTTTGTTTTCTCCCCTGTCTCTCCCACTGTCCCCTCTCCCTGTCTCCCCCCTTTTGTCTTTTAGATTGTAAGTCACAGGCAGGGACCGCGTCTAGTTCTGTGTTCTGTACAGCACCAGGTCATACGACTGGCACTATATAAATGTCTAATAATAATAATAATAATAATAGGTGATAATAGACATGATGCTGACCTGCTATGGCCCACCTGGGCCAGAGACTCACTCGAACGTCTGTTTCTGGGCTACCAGATGTGGGTTCGCTGCTGCCTGGGCCTGGGTAGGTGGCTGGTCTGGAAGTGGTCCCCTGGATGATCCCAGGCCCACAGCCCAGGCCAAGTCAAGCCAACCCAGTCCGTAGCGGGGCACCGTGTCTATTTTTGGCCCCATTCTCGCCAGGGATCAGGGGCCGCAATGGCCAGCCTCTGTGGTTGCCCGTGATTGACCGCCATGGCTGCTTGTCATGGCAGGGGACTGGGTGGGAGGGGCGCGATCGGGGCAGGGCCACCCGGCTGTGCATTTGTTTTTGCCCCCCCCCGGGGGTGGTGTGGAGGAGGGCTTGCCAGACGGCCTAGTTGGGTGCACATGTGTGCCTCAACCTGGCCCTAAGGGTGGTGGCTGCCATCTTCTACACACACACACACACCCCTCGGTGGGGAAGCAGCTGCAGAGGCCACCTGTCCATTGCTACCCTAAGTTATATGTTATACCATGTGTCATCCTTGTCATTCCAAAATTCTTCATATGCAAGTAGTAATAAATTTAAATAATAGGTTTAAAGCAGGGCTAGGGAATCTCTGGCCATTGGGCCAAATGTGGCCCACAACTGTTTTTATTTGGCCTTTTCCCAGTTCCTGGATCTGGCCCAGTTCCTACTCTCAAGCAGTACAAGAGTGAGCTCCGGGGAAGAGACAGTTTATGAGGGCATGCACTCAAGGATGAGGGATGGCTTGATGGCATGGATCCACAATTTAGACCCTCCCTCCCTTCATTAATTCTGAACACAGTCCTTAAGCAATAAGCACCTCCACCCCCAAACTCCTTTCCAGCCCACAGAGACTGCACTAATTTTCAAAGTGGCCCATAGGAGGGTAGGCGTTCCCTACACCTGGTTTAAAGAATGGAACAGTTCCTTTGAAAGTTGGAGCATCACAAGAGAAAAATGCAGCCTTTTGAGGAAGGAAGATGGAAAAGAATCGAATATTGCAAGCAGAGTGAACATGTTGAAGAACATATAGAGTTCTTTGAGAGTTAAGAGGGCAAGCCTGTATAAGAACATAAGTGCCATACTGGGTCAGATCAATGGTCCATCGAGCCCAGCATCCTGCCTCCGACAGTGGCCAATCACGGGGGCCTGGGAGAAGCACCCAACAGGTCACCATGCTCTCCATTCCCTGTGGGTCATCCCCAGGCTCCCGACAGTAAAGGGTTTTGTTCCCCAATTCTATCTGGCTAATAGCTGCTAATGGAACTATCTTCCAGAAACTTGTCCAGAACTCTTTTAAACTCGGCTATACTGCTGGCCTTGACCACCTCCCCTGGCAGTAAATTCCACAACCTAATTGTACGCTGAGTGAAAAAATACTTTCTTTTGTCTGTTTTTACTCTGCCACCTGTGGGTGGAGGTGGGTGTGACCGTGCCATAACACCCATCCCCCCACCCACCCCTGTCTGTGTAAAAAGGGCCACGGTTTAGGGTTTTAGGTTTCCATCATTACATTTTGTTTTCACAAACCGATGTGGTAGAAAATGGCCCTAAGAGGGAACACCATAGAAATTCTACTGAGAATACAGTAGAAGTGATGTTTTCAAGGTACTTGTGATGGTGCATCTTTTGTGCTTAAAAACTGCTCCTTTCCCATATGAATTTTAAAATAAGGTGAGGTGAATCATTTTTGAACTTTTTAAACGCTATTGATCAGTCACTTTTAATAAAAATAGTGATTGCTTTGATAGATAATGACCTGATGGTGGCTTCTGTTATTCCACAGCTTTTATTTATTGATATAGCCTAACTGTAACCTAATGATTGATAACACTGTTTTCTGTGTGCAAAGTAAGTACATAGTAACTGAGTAACGGAATAGGGACGGAAAGGAGCCACCTCGCTAGGAGTCTGGTTTCTGAGTAAGACATGTACTGTCTATTAAAATATTTGTCTGACTTTAAATATGTTAGTTGCTTCAAATCTCATTATTTCCTTTCATAGTCTTTTTCACACACTTCTCCCTAAGCTTTCATATTTTCTTTTAATACATTATAATTCCTTTTTACAAACTCCGTTCTTTCATGACAGAGACCTGCATGCCTTCAATGGGGCTTATGCCAGTGAAGTGCTGTTAATTTAATCCACCCTTTTGTTAGCCAAAATAAGTGTTGAACCGTGGATGTAGTTATTATAGACCGTCAAGTATAACGGCTTAAACAAGCTTAAAAGCCATTTTATACTAGTGATATTGCAAATATATGTTGCAAGAATCAGGATTGTGTAACGAGTGTTAACGAAAGAGTCGTGAAATGAACGTTTATAATTAGACTGCTTTAGGATGCATAAAGGCACTGACTTGTTAGTACGAACATAGGATTGCTGTTTCTCACACTTTGCTTTCAGATCTTCATTTGTCTGTGTAAAAGCTCTGGTGGAGCTGCTTGGTAGAATACGCGTATCCTGTTTTTATAGGCGTGCTGAAGAAAAGAAGCACAACTGTTATTTTCAAGGGCATCTAATTAGAATTTCTTTGCCAGTCTGTGAAATAGTACATTTTACCCAGTTTGAAGCCTTGCTACTCATACAGGGAGCATATTTGCACCTGTAGCAAAATGCAACATTTACAAGTCATTCATGTATTACTGTACCTTCATGCAGGTATCAGTCTTAAGAAGGAATCTCACACCAGAGAGAAGAACTCGGGTATTATGGTTGAGCATAGATTTTGCAGACCCAATTAGAGTAAGGCTGCCCAAGGTGGGGCTACTCATGTGGAGGGGCCACGCTTGCCCTGCCACGTGTGGAGCTCTGCTGTCGTGCACATCCATGTTACAGCCAGGATCTCGGTTTGGCCCGGTTAGGAAGGCAGGACAGGGGAGGGTGCCTGCTTGTGTGGTTAGCACCGCAGCCTGCCTCGACTGTGGCGGAAAATCCGAGAGCAGCCCGACCACTTGTTCCCAGCTCCCCACACTAGCCCCGCACTCCCCACTAGTGGCCGCGCTAGCATGCCACACGGTCATGCAGAGTTTGGGCCCTTGCTGCTTGTGTGGCCTCACCCATGACTCTGTCTGCTGTGGCCCACCTGGGCGAGAGCCTTACCCCATACAGCCTCCGACCAGGTAGGCAGCTGCCCAGAAATCATGGGCTTGGAAGGAACTGGGCCCAAGGGCTGCCGAGGCAGGCCATAGTGGGTGAGTGCATTTATTTGCACCACCATTCCGGCGCCAGCGCTGGGGCCGCCATGACCAGGCGACATGGCTGCTCATTATTGACAGCCATGGCTGCCTGTCCCTGTGCGGGGCGGCCAGCCTCCCATCTCTTCTGGGCCCCCCAAACCCTGGCCAGGTCTATCAGTAGAACATTTGTTCCGTTCCCCAACCTGACTTGGCTGGGGGAGGTCACCCTCCCCCGGGACGTGTAGCGGGCATGCCGGTAATGTCTTGTGAAACCTGCTGGGTAGCCATTGCCAAGCTCATCTTCAGGAAGACTTCTGACATTAGAGAAGGATGGTGCTTCAGCATAGCTCTTTGACCAGAAAAGACTGTTTTGATAAGCTGTTTTGTTTGGTTATTTTACAAATCTGGTACAACAGAAAGAGCTTGCCAAAGTCTAGAAACCAAAACCCAACAGGTATTGCTGACAGCAACCGAGTCACAAGAGCTAGTGCTGCTTACTGCCAATTAAGGAGTTTTAAATACAGAAACAAAAACAGTACATGGGAGAGGTTGCACTTCTGTCCGTTTGCTGTGAAAAGATTCTTGGGCAGAGATTTTTGAATGTAAATTCCCTGATAAGTAACTTGCAGGTGAACAGGGATTAAATAGGGCTGAAAAGAGGGCTGCGTCTTTAGTTTCCTGCTGCATATTGTTAAAGAGTAACATTTCTGATGTGAAATATTGTGCCTGGAAAAGAGGGTCTATATCACAAGTAGATTGATGTTCTGGGATATTAGACTTATTTTTACAAACAAAAAGCAAATTAGGTCTGTTCAGAGAGGCAGTAACTGCAGTAATTGTGTAACAGGATGATCTCTTATTCTGGTTGTAGTTTGGGATGGCTATGATATTATGTCTTGCCAATAAAGCTTTCATGATGGTGTAACAGGAAGGGTAAATTTACTTTAGCTATGTGTTCTGGAGAGGAATTAAATGTTTGGATTTGTTGCTCTCTGGAGTTCTGCCATGTACTGCTCATACATGGTCTTTTGGTAGCCAGCATTCATGCCTACAAGTTTCAGTTGACCCCTGCAGAGAGCTTTATAGGTGCAAAGAAAACAGATGTTTACCCAATGCACTTTTATGGACTATTCTTTTTCTAAGTGAAATCCTGCTTTTTTCACATCCCTTCAGAAGCGTTATTTATGTCCCATGCGTCTCTTTAGTAATTGCTAGTACTTACTCCTTTGTGGTTACGAAGGGATAGATGCCAACAAAGGGGGTGGCATTGCAGCCAGCATTTGGAAAATCCATTGTTGATTTGTTAAAACGTAGCCATAAGGCATTGGGGATTTTTTTTCATGACCAGTCCAATGATTTAACATCACCTTTTCTATGAATTTAAATGGGCTTCGAGAGCTTTGAAAGGAAGTAGAGTGAGTGCAGTGCTGGAAGCGTGCAAAAGCTCAGTCACAAATGTAGCAAACAATCAATATACTTACTTGGTGAAATCTGCTCCCTCCATCCCCTACAAGCTTTAGTTCCAAAGAGTGTGCCATTGTGGATTGTTGTGGCATGGTCATAAGACCATAAGTAGTGCCATACTGAGTCAGAGCAATTGTCCATCAAACCCAGCAAGCATCTTGTCCCCTGACAGTGGCCAATTTTGATCGCATGGGAGAAGAACCAACAGTCGCAATGGGCAATCCATCCCCCGTTGTTCACTCCCAGCTCCCGACAGTAAGAAGTTCATCCCGTAAGCGACTTGGTTAATAGCCATTAATGGACCTACTCTCTAAGAACTTATCCAGTCCTTTTTTAAACCCAGCTATACTACTTATACCCAGCTATACTATGCCAGTCTGACTGTCTGGGTGAATTAAAGTAGCTGGATTCCGTTTCTGTTGGGATGGATCCATGCCAGTTAGACTCCAAACATTGCATGTGCAGACTTACCATTTCGCTAAGCTGCCACTTTGTTAAATGGTTAGTTGGACCTGAGCTCTGTATTGAAAAGATTTATACTGGTGAATGGCAGGGGTCAGGGAATAGTGCATAAGGAATATAACCAGGCTGAACAGATTTGTTCTCTCATGCCCATTTGTATATAAATGGTCATCTAAAACAGAAGTCTCCATTTTATTAGTTTTCCCACTGGATGCGGAAGATACAGCATGACCTATTAGAAGGAGAAGGAGTCAAAAAGTACTGTAACCTTGAGGTGAGAGAGAGACAGCTGGGGAAAGGATCTACTTGCTGCTAAGCAGCCAGGGTCAAGATTACTCCTGATCAGTTTAGAGCCGAATTGCATAGACAGGGCTTTAGGGACATGGCTGCTCTTACGTGCACAGGAGACAGCAGAAATGTTGAAAGCATCATGAACTAAATGAACGGTATTGTAGAAGAGGTGAAAATGCAAGGTGCTTTTCGGATAAGCATGCAACATTTGTTTGTTTTTTATCAGAGCAGGCAGAAGAGGAGAGAATGGACTTTAATGGCAGCAATATAGATTTCAATTAGATATTAGGAAAAAACTTCCAAACTGTAAGAACTGTTGGGCAATGGAATAATTGGCCCAGGGAGGTTGTGGATAGGGCTGTAACAAGAAGCACTGTTGTTCTTGTGAGATTTCGGTCCAGGACCCAAGAACTCGCTGAGATCTTGGGCCTGGTACAAAATCTTATGAGATACCTTGCATTATTTTATTTTATTTTCTAAAAAAATCCCCACTGCACATGCACAAAATGTGTGCACAAGTGCTGCCTTTTCCTAAAATGACGCTGCTGCTGCTGCTGCTGCTGCTGCTGGCCCCATTTTGGGGAAAGGCTGTGTATGTGCCGAATGACTCTGGCAGCCATTTTGGGCATGCATAGTGTGTTTTAAAATTTTGCCTCCCCTTGCATCCTCTGTTCCTCTGCAGAGAAGCAGAGCAGTGAGAGTTCCGGTGGCTGGCGCAGCCAGGTGGGGGAGGAGGAAGGGCTATAAATGGCCCTTTTTTGCTGTTGTTTAAGTGCTGGGGAAGGGAGTACTCTCCCGAGATTCTCTCTCGGTGAGAATCCAGGCAGTTTCTCGGCTTACTCGTTTGTAAGAATGAGCCCAGAACCCCAATTCTTGTCGAGAAAAGCAAGAATCTGATAATCAAGTTTCAGCCCTAGATGTGGTGTCTCCCTCCTTTGGTTATTCTCAAAACCTGGCAGGCAAGCCCCTCTCTGTGATTCTGTAAGTTGAGGAAAGCCTGCTTAGAATAGAGGGCTGGACAAGATGAGTCTTCAGGTTCCTTCAACCCTACAATTCTGTGATTCTATAACAGGTAGTAAAGTTGTTTGCTATTATTCTTAGGTCAGGTGTCCAATAGAGATGAGTAACCACATGGTCTTTGCCTTGAACATCTTGTGGTCTGAATGTGAAATGACAAACCAAGTGGGAATCCTAAAGAAACAGACACAAACAAAACTGGTCAGGGAAAGAATGGGTGTTATTGCATACCATGCAATAACAGTGGTATGATCTGCAATGAGGCATAAATGCAGTTCTTGTCATAGCTCTGCTAGTTTTGTTGTTTTGCCCCAGTTCTCATGCATGAGATGATAGAAGTGAATTTTCAGAAGGAGTTTTCAGTGATGTCTTACAACTGGGTGAGCAAGAATTACGGTCAAACTATGCTTAGGGTGTCTTCAGACGTTACGAGATCACGCTCAACCACACTGAACCACGCTCAACCCCCCCGTGGGGCCAAAGGGCCCTGAACGTCTGAACGGCGCGCGCCAGATGTTCATCACGCTCAATACCCACATGGGGTCAGTTGCAACCACGCTTCCCGGGCTAGCCGGGGGAAGGTCCCGGGAAGCGTGGTCAAACGAACCCCCACCGGGAACCAAGGAAAAGTAACGTCTGGATGCCAATCCCCGGGCGGAACCAAACGAAACGAGCCCCAGCCGGG
This sequence comes from Sphenodon punctatus, assembly GCA_003113815.1. NCBI lineage: Eukaryota > Metazoa > Chordata > Lepidosauria > Sphenodontia > Sphenodontidae > Sphenodon > Sphenodon punctatus. The sequence continues at coordinate 3,057,965 of QEPC01007499.1, read as the reverse complement.
GACAAGGCACGCAGCGTCGCTGCCAGGCAACCAGCATCAACACAACCACCGGAGGGAGATTTAAAGCGAGAGCAGCAGCAAGCAAGCGTGGCGGGATGGAGCGAGGAGGGAAGCGGAAGAGAGCGGAGGCAGAGACAGCGACAGCGGCGGGACAGGAGGCGGAGGAGGTGCAGGCAGGCCCAGCGATGCAGGCGGAGGGGGCACAGGCGCAGGAAGGGGGCACACGGGAGCACCCGACCAGGGAGGCGGCCCGGGAACAACACCCACAGCTGCAGCCGGGTCGCGCCGCCCCGGGGACAGCGGCCGGAACGGGCCCACAGGAGGCACCCAGGAAAAGGGTAAGGGCACCCAACGGGAGGGGAACAGGGGGCACGGGTGAACCCCCCATGGGGGGGCCGGGGGGACCCCGGGCGGAAGGCAGGGGGGCAGGGGGCCCCCGAGAGGGGCCACACCCCCACCCAGCAACCACTCACCCCCTTTCCCCCCCCAGACACGAAAGTCGGCCCGGGCGGACGAGCCCCAGGACGAGCCCGGCCCCGCGCGCCCGGAGGCGCACCCCCAGGAGGAGGTGGAGGAGGAGCAGGTGCAGGTGCAGCAAGAGCTGGACCAGGAGGAGGAAGAGCAGGGGCCCAGCCGGAGGAAGGCCTACCACAGAGGGGGCCAGTGGGGCCTCCAGGAGACCCGGGACTTCATCCGGATATGGGGGACCCTCGAGTACCAGCTGGAGCTCGCAATCAACCAGCGGAACGAGCACGTCTACCGGGACATCGTGCGCGACATGGAGGCGGCGGGGCACGAGCGCACAGTCAACCAGTGTCGCTCCAAGGCCAAGGAGCTCAAGAGGGGGTACAAGGCCCTCAAGGACAACAACAGCCGCTCCGGGCACGGGGCCCGCACCGCCCCCTACTACGATGCCCTGGACCGCATCCTTCACATGAAGGGCTCCATAGTTGCCCCACGCCTCGTGGGCAGCGCTGTGGTCCAGGGCAGGGAGCGGGCCGAGGTACCCCCTCCCCTCGCCGCCCGCCCGGTAGACACGAGCTCAGGGGACCCCCACCCCCAGGAGGACCACCCGGGACCCGCAGAAGCCCCAAGGCCCCCCCCCAGCAGCAGCCCGGAGACATCCCAACGCCGGGCCGGCCAGGCGGAGTCGGAGGTCGGCACCTTCACCACCCTCAGCCAGTGGTCCCAGGGGGAGCACTCCCAGGGTGAGGCGCCGGGCTCCGAAGGCTCGGAGACGGACATAGAGGGTAAGCGGGCCCCCAGGGCAGGGGGGGGCCAGACCAGGGGGCCGGTGGCAGGGGCGGGGGTGGGGGCCCTGCTGCAGGGGCCACAACCAGCCCCCTTCACCCGCTCCCCCCTCTCCCGCCCGCAGGACATGGGGAGCCCCAGGACCGGGCCAGCGAGACGGTGCAGGCCCCCGCGGAGGGCACAGGAGAGCAGGTGCCGGACCCAGGTAAGGCGGGAGGGCTGGGATGGCGGGAGGGCCCCCCGGGCGCCAGCCCAGGGGGGCCTCCGGCCTCAGTGGGGGAGGGGGGGCAGGGGGCCCCGGGACCCGACCCCGCTAGGGGACAGGGCCCTGCACTGACCCACCCGCCCATTTCCACAGGGCAGCCCCCGCGCGCGGCGCCTCCGCCGGCCGCGGCCCCAGCCCAGCGGATGCGGGAGTACCGGGCGCGGGTCCGCAGGCGCAGGGAGGAGCAAGCGGAGGACATCGTCCGCAGGGCGGAGGAACAGGGGGAGCGCATGATCGCCTCCGTGGACCGCATGGAGGCGGCCATAGAGCGGTCCATGGAGAAGGCCCTGGAGACAGACCGCCGGCTGGAGGCGGAGGTGCGCCTGGAGCGGAGGCGGGAGCGCCGGGAGCACCAGCGGCAGCAGGGGCTGCTCAGGGGCCTCCGGCAGGACATACAGGGCATGGTGCGGGAGCACAGTGCAAAGATGGACAGGTCCCACGACATTGGGACCTCCCTGCTCCTGCATGCGGGCACCATGTGTGCCTACGTGATGGCCGGCGCACCTCCGGGCGCCCTGCCCGCCCAGGTCCCCATGCCGGGCCCCTCGGCGCCCCCGGGCCCAGCCCTGCCGCCCCTGGCGCCCCCCCGGCCCCAGGGCCCTCGCATGCGCCTCCCAGTGCCCCCGGGCCTCCGGAGGGTCCAGCCCCCCCGGGGCGCGACCGGGGCACCGGGCACAGCTGCCCATCCGCCGCCCGGCCCCCTGCCGGGGCCGGGACCGGCCCAGGACACGGCAGGGGACACGGACAGTGGGGGGGAGGGGAGCTCCCAGAGCTCGGTGGGCCCAAGCGGCCGCACGAGGGGTCGGCCCAGGAAACGCGGGGGGATGGTGGGAAGGGGGGGGAGGGGGAGGGCCACATGAGGGCGGGTGGTGGACGGGGTCACGGGCACGGGGGTGGGGAGGGGGCACAGGGTGATTGTGTGAACTGTGTGGGCAATAAAGTGTTGTAAAGAGACAGTTGTCCCCGGCCCGTTTGTGGGGGGGACAGGGCTGTGGGACCGCGTGTACAGGGGCATTGGCACGGAAGGGGGGGTGGGGCCCCCAGGGGCGGGAAGGCCCTCACAGCGGGCCCCCCCGGGCGATGTGGGTTGCAAGGGCGTTCCGGATCCTTTTGGCATACCGGTACTCCCGGGGGTTCCCTGCGTTCACGTACAGGGGAACAGGACCGGGGGGCCGGTGGGGCTCGGGGTACTCCAGGGCCGCCCCCTCGGTCTCGCACACATTGTGCAGAACGCAGCAGGCACCGATCACCAGGGCGGAGGTGGGGACGGTGAAGTCCAGGCGGCCAGCTATACTCCTCCAGCGCTGCTTCAGGGCCCCGAAGGCACGCTCCACCACGGTCCGGCTCGCACACAGGCGGGTATTGTATACCTGCTCCGCAGGGGTGCTCGGGACAGGGTAGACCTTCATCAGCCAGCGGGTCAGGGGGTAGGCGGGGTCCCCCAGGATGCAGGGGGGCATGGGAACCCCCTCGATCCACCTCATGCCCATGTCCGCGAAGTCCCCCCGGTACATGCGGGCATAGAAGGGGGAGATGGTCATGATCCTGGCGTCGTGACTCCGGCCGGAGTTGCCCGTGTAGATGTCTATGAAGCGGGCCCGGTGGTCCACCACCCCCTGCAGGTGCAGGGAGTAGTATCCGTGCCGGTTCACATACTCCAGGGCCTCCCCCGCGGCCGGGCGCAGGATCTCGATGTGTGTGCCGTCCACGGCTCCGATGCAGTTCGGGAAGCCCCCGGCCGCGAAGCCAGCCATCACAGCGCCCTGGTCCAGGAGCTGGATGGTCCTGTCGAGGAGCACGCCCTCCACAGCCTCGCACACATCCCGCACGATGCAGGCGACCGTGCTGAGCCCCACCCCGAAGTGCTGGGACACGGAGCGGCAGGAGTCGGGCGTTGCGAGGGCCCAGACCCCTATGGCCACCCGCTGGACCATGGGGATGGGCTCCCGCATGGAGGTGTGCTGCCGCTCCAGCCAGGGCGTGAGGAGCTCCGCTAGGCGCAGCAGGGTGGCCTTGCCCATCCGGAAGTGGGACCCCCACTCGGCCTCCCCCCAGTGGGCCTGGGCCCGCTCCCACCAGGCCTGGGGCCGCTCCGTGACCCATAGGCTCCGCGCTATGGGCATAGCCAGCAGCGCTGCCCGGCGGAGGGTCTGCGTTGCCCAGCGGAACCGCCTCGCGGCCCCTCGGAGCGCAGCGGGCCGGGTGAGGCTCCGGCAGGCGGCCAGCCACGCCCCCCAGGCCCGGCGCCGAGCCCTGAGCCGGGCACGGACTCTCCTGCGGGCCTGCTGGCCCCGGAGGCGCACGCCAGCCCGCAGGGCCAGGACATAGCGCAGGCGGACGGCCAGGTGCACCCTCTCGGTCAGGAGGCACAGCTGCTCAGTGTGGTCACGGTGCCACTCAGCCGCGAGCGCGAGGAACATCCAGTTCCCACCTGCCCTATCGCGCTCCATGGTGCTGGGGCCCCGGTGGGGGCTGGGAGCGCTTATGGCGGCCCGGTGCTGGTGGCTCCGCCCGGGGGTCGGCCTCGCGGGCCTGCGCGCGCCCTGTGCCGGTGCGTTCCGGCTGCTCCCGCCCCCAGCACCCCGGGCCCCCTCCCCTCGCTGTTTGTAGCGGGATGGCCTTGAAGGTGCGATTAGGCAGACAGAGAGCTCGCTGTTGTTCTCTGCAGCTGTGCCGGGCCCGCACCCCACGCCTCGCTCTGTTGTGCTACAATGTTGCGGTGCGGGCCCGTGTTCCCTGTCCCGGGGGCCGGGCCGAGCCTCTCCCGGCCCTGGGCAGTCTGTGTGCCCTCCGGGCTCCGTGTCCCATTCCCTGTTGTGCTGGACCATGGCTGGCTGCCCATCCATGGGGCTCCCGCTGTCCGGCCCCCAAGGGGCCCCCCATATCTGGGCCTTCCGCGAGACCATGTCTCTGTGCGACCTGTGGCACACCCCTGCCGTGCAGCTGCTCCTGGCCGGGCCGGGGAGCCGTGCAGGTGCCTACGAGAGCCTGAGCTCCGGGCTCCGTTACTTTGGCCATGTGGTGAGCGCCCGTGATTGCCGGCTGCATGCGGAGGCCCTGGGGCTGGCTCGTTTCCCCGAGGGGCGCATCCCGGAGGTGCTGTGCGCCCATGTGCCCTGGAGCGCCTCGGAGACCGTGTCAGCGCTGGTGGTGTGTGGTCTGGGCGCCTACTCGGAGTGCCTGGCCGAGGGTGGCCCTGCCTTGGCCGTGAGCTACTTCTCCTGTGTTCACGGGGCCCGTGGGTACCAGCGCACCCGTGGGGCGGCGTTCCAGCGGCTTCTGGAGCTGGGGCATCTTCCGTGGCCCCCTTCTGCTGCCTGCTGTGTGCCGGAGCCCTCCGCGGTGGAGATGTCATCCCTGTTGGCGGTGTGGGCGCGTGTGGATGTGCAGCTGGCCCTCACCATGCCCGATCCCTTCGAGGCCTACTACCTGATCGCCCACTACATGTCCTTGCAGGGGTACCGCCGGGGCATGCTGCACTGGCCCCACCTGGTCCACCGGGCGGGCCACCCGGGCCCTCGGGCCAGCGGGGCCCCCGGCAGCGGCCCGTGAGCCCCGCGTCGCTGGCCTGCCCCCCCCGGCGTGGTGCCCCCGTGTGGGCTCCCGCCCCGGCCCGGGGGGGGGCCCTGGTCCCCGCTGGCCGCTCCCGACCTGCGGACCCCACCTCGGTGAGCTCCCGCCCGCCTCGCTGCTTGCTGCTGCCCCTGGCCGTGGTCCTGGGCCCCCTCCATCCCCGTGACTCCGTGGGTGCTGCCTGAGCGTCGCTGGTGCTGCGGAGGAGCACCGCTGGACCCGGCTGCCCTGCCTGTGCCAGCCTTTGACTGTGGGGCCCCCTTCCTCCTCCTCCTGGCGCCCCTCCGCCGGCCTCGCTGTGCTTTGGGGGCCCCCAACGTGCCTTGCTCCGGGGGTCCGCCCCCCCCCCCCGAGACTGCCTCTGTTCCTGTGGGGGCACCTCCTTGGACTGGACTGGACTGGGGTGGTGTGGGGGTGGGGGTTGCTGCTGTCTGTGCCTTGCCCCGTGGTGGTGCCCCCCCCTCCCTGCCGGTGTTCCGGGTGGGGTGTTCCGGGCGCCCCTTCCCCCCTTCCCGGCCTTTCCCTGGTGTGTGTGTGTGTGCGTGGGCGTGTGGCCGTGCATTGTGCCCTGCTGCGGGACCGCTGTGTGAGCCGGCTGTCAGCCTGTTCTCGCTCTTCCCCCCTCCCTTCCCATTTCCCTTGTGTGGGCGTTCCCTTGTGTGCCTTGTGGCTTCGTTTGCCCTCAGGCGGCCATGTCTGTGTCCCGCCCCTGCCCGGTGCCTTGTGGGGGTTTAGCGCCCGGTGGGGGTTCGGCTGCACGTCTGTTGTGCTGCCGCGGCCCGCAATGGTGCGGCCCGGTTCCGGCCTGTGGTCCCGTTCCCGGCACGTCTGTTTGGGTCGTTTTCCCACCCCCGGCCGTGCTTTCGCTGTTCACCCCCCCTGGTGGTTCACTGTGGTGAACCGGCCGCCCGTAACGTCTGAAAATACCCTTAGTATGTAGGATTATTACCTGGGGCACAGGGGTAAGGAAGTGTATGGTCCAAATCTGGTTCATGGCTATTTTTATTTGGCCCTTTTCAATTTCTGGATCTGTTCAATGTATCCAGTCCCCATCCTCAAACACTGAAAGATTGAGCTCAAGGGAAGGGAACAGAGATAAGTGCATGCACTCAAGGATAGGGTGACCTGGACTTTTGTCTTCCTTTCTATATCCTTAGCACATCCCTTAAGTACCCTGGCCTAGGGCTGAAATGAGAATCAATTTTTTTCTCATGAGAATCATTACTGAGATCTCAGTACAACGGTAATGGTTTGAATCTTGGCTGAGAAATTTTCAATTTACTGTTTACTGTGATTTACTGTTTACCGTGATCTGGTGAGGTGGCTGCAGCCTTTTCTCACTGGCTCGAATCTGGCCACTGTCATCCATGCTTTCACCACCTCGAGGCTAGATTTCTGCAACATTATTAATTATTTATTATTATTGTTATTATTATTGTTAAGCATTTATATAGCACCTGCAATGTACCTGGCACTTTACAGTTGTAAGAAAGAGACACAGTCCCTGCCCCAGCAGGCTTACAATGTAACATGCTCTATGTGGAGCTGTCCTTGATGACTGTTTGGAAGTTGCAGCTGGTGCAGAATGCAGTGGCTCAGCCCCTTTCGGGGACGGGTTGCTGTGAGCACATTACACCGATGCTCTGAAGTCTGCACTGGTTACCTATAGCTTTCTGGGCAGAATTTAAGGTGCTGGTTTTGACCTTTAAAGCCCTAAATGCTCTGGCTCCCATATATCTAAAAGACCGTCTGTGCTACCATGTGCCATTTTTGCCTCTATGGTCAAACAGGAGCGCCTACTTGTGGATTCCAGTTGTTACCCTTGTCTATGGGATGGGGGTGCACAGGAGGGCATTCTTCGTTGCTGCCCTGATTTTGTGAAACTCCCTTCCCTGGGAGGGTTACTTGAGCCCAAGCTTAAGCATCTTCCAGAGGCCGTGTAAACACTTTTTATTTGAGAAAGTATTTGGCGGGTGGAGATAGGGGCTGGTTGGCACGCAGACCTGCAGGCCTGGAGAAGTGCCCTCTCCCCGCCTGTCCAACAGCTAATCCCCACCCGCGTACTCCTCCGTCCAAACCCCACTCCCCCAATCAGCTGTTAGGCAGGCAGTAAGACCGTGCCTGCACTTCTCCAGGCCCCCTCCCTCCAATCAGCTGTTGGGTGGGAAGAGCGTGTGTGCTCTTCCACCCCCCCATCAGCTGACTAGTGGCAGCAGGCCTTCTCCTGCAGCACAGCAGGAGTCAAGGCATCCAGGCCTGTGTGGCTGGCTCCTTGGCCTGACCTGTGGCTTGGAGGAACTGGTGATGACTGCGGGGGAGGTCAGATCATGTGACCAACTCTCCTCGCCGGCCCAAAGTGTGGCGGTTGTAATTGCCCGTCATGGGGTTGGCAGGGGATCAGGCCCACCCATCTCGTATGGCTTTACCCTGACTGCTGGTTCCACTTTTACACATTACATCTGTATGATGAAATTGTTAGTCATGATTCATTTAAAATAAGTAAAAGTTAGACTAGGGAAAGTCGCTTAATTTTCTGTATAAAATTGCTCCTGGGTAATACAGCTATTTATTAATTGACTTCTAAATTGTGGGATCACACAGCTATAATTTGCAAGGTTTTTCATGTTGGATTCTGTACATTCATATTTACGATATGCAGGTGACAAAAACCACAGAAATACTAGGAGAAGATAATGTATCATTGTATATATTGGTATGCAATGAGTAAATAGGGAACAGATATTTACTCTCTCAAATAGTACTAGAACAAGGGGACGCTCCATAAAACTAACTGGAGGCAGATTTAAAACAAATAAAAGAAAGTATTTTTTTTTTCACTCAATGCACAGTTAACTTGTGGAATTTGTTACCAGATGATGTGGTCAAAGACCAGTAGTATAGCTGGGTTTAAAAAATTGATTTGATAAGTTCTTGGAGAGTAGGTCCAATAACGGCTGTTAGCCAAGTAGGTTTAGGGGACATAACTTCTCACTGTCGAGAGCTGTGAGTGAACAACAGGGAATGGATCGCCCATTGGGACCTGTTGGGTACTTTTCCCAGGCAACCGAGATTGGCTATTGTCGGAGACAGAATGTTGAGCTCGATGGACCATTGGTCTGACCCAGTATGGCACTTCTTATGTTCTTATGTATAGAAAAATTATTCAACTTAATTGTACCATTCACTGACCCAGAATGATTCCATTTATACGGTACCCTTCCACTCACTAACAAAACTCTAAAATTGTGTAGCCCTAATAATGACCACATAAGTGACTTTTAATACATGAAAGATAATATATATGAAATTTTGAAAGCTAAAATAGTGTTGTCTGATCTTGATAGAAAACAGGCTGTTAAACTGAAAGCTAAAGCTTCCCCTACAATTTTTTTAATTTCACTTTGTAATGGATAAAAGGCTTGTAATTTCATAAATAGTGCAACAGGTTGTGAGCATCAGAGGCTGATATCAAGATCAAGCAACAGTCTTAATTCTTTGGCTTTACAATTTCTGCTGGGCAGACCTAATGGTGCTTTTGTTTGCTTTAGTTCTTTATTTAATTCAATTTAGCTTCCAAGGTTGATGCTCTGTTCACTCAAGTAATCAGAGCCCTTATATCATTTTACCCTCCCACTCTTTCCCTTGTTTGCACAATTTGTAGAGATTATGGTTTAATTCTAGCACAGGGTTTCACGTTATCCTATTTGTCGTTTTATTTAACAAATCAGTGTTCTTATTCTGATGTCTTGTCAACTGAATCATTTGACCATGTTACTGAGATGGAGGATAGTCTTCTGACAGGTGTTTTCCAACTGGAATATTTACTCAGCCACAAAAACAACTCCAGGTTAGTGCAGTTGGAGAGTCTGATAAATCTTGTCTAATTAAACCAAATTTTATTGGGCTAGGATAATGGAGGCTTGTGCAGTAACAGTGGAAAAGGCATAGGGAGGTACATGGAGGATTGATCTTGCTGCCTGGTGATGACTGGAGAGGGGAAATAGAACCTTAGAGTGAATGTACCTCAAGGGCATCTAGTCCAACCCCCTGCTTGGATGCAGGTTGACTACAGCTACAATTTCCCTTGACAGTCGAGAAATATAAGGTCCTCAGGCCGTCTGAAGAGAACTCAGGGGAGAGCTTTTCACATGGAGAACCATTTTAATGAGATCTTGATGTGAATGGTAGACAGTGTAGTAGTCACATAAAGCTAGGCCAGATGTGTACACATGATGAGTCAGGGAATAGCAACTGGCATATGCTTCTGTCTGAAGAAATAAGATAAAGATTGGAGTATGATAAGCCAAGGGAAGGAAGGATGAGATTTTAAAAGTCGGACTGAGGCAGTGATGCATGCCTTTATTCTTTGAGAGGTGATCATTGACAGATTAACAGTTTTATGAGGTGTAAGAGAAGAAGGAAAGGCCAGGATCAACAATGATGTCAAGGCAATGGACAGAAGACGCCAATGAGATGTGAAGGCCATTGGAGGAGGCGGAATGGTGTGAGAATGCTTCTCTTCCTTTGCAGCAATGGATCTATTTGAGACGTGTGGGGGAATGGGTGTGCATCGGCAGTGGGTGGAGGTGGGTGTGCGGCTTTTTCTTTGGGCGCACACCCATCTCCACCCATGGAGCCTCCTCTGGTTTGCTGGGTGACTCCGTGGGTAGGTGATGGGTGGAGGTGGGTGTTATGTGGGAGCACGTAGACACACCCATCCACCGCCTGTGGTGTTTTGACGAGTGCACACCCATCCCCCTGCCCACCGCCATGGTGTTTACATGGACGCCCCCACCCCCCACCCGCACACCCAGTGTGGGGCGGGGGCAGCGTCTGTGTAAAAACGGCCTTGGTTGAAAAGTTGAGATGAAACTTGTGTTTCACGGTTGTTTGTTAAGTCAAGCAGAAAATAGTCAGGAAGGAATGTTTAAGGGTGTCGGGAAATACTGGTAGGTACAAATAATTGTTGTTGTTAGTATAAAAGTGGTAGATAATATCATGATCTTAAGGAGCTCGATATATTCAGTTTACTGATGAGACTATTGAGAGGTGATTGAAGTGAATAGTGAGAGGAGAGGTAAGACTGTCTATAGGTCCTTACACATGGAAAAGCTGCCAGATAGTAATGGGCTCTTCAAACTGGGCAGCTTGCACATGTTAGTTTCACTCACGTTAGTCCCCTCTTGTTTCCTAACATGTGCAAGCTGCCCAGTTTCACTCACGTTAGAGCAGTCACATGAAAACACCGATCGTGGGCAGTCCTGCATCGTGTTATTGATTTTACCAGGAGAAGGGAAAAATAATGCGAAAACCCCTATGCCTACAATTGGGGGGTTTCACGTGATTGCTCTAACATGAATGAAACTCATGTTAGTCCCCTCCCCTTTCCCTAAGGTGTGCAAACAACCTTAGACTTAACATGCCCAGAACTGAACTCATTTCCCCCCCCCCCCCCCCAAAACCTTCCTCTCTCTCCGATATTTCTGCCTGGATGTCTAAGCGCCAACTCAAACTTAATGTGTCCAAGACTGAACTCTCCATCTTCCCCCCAAAACCTTCCTCTCTCTCTTTCATCTCAGGTACATAGCCTTAAACAATACAAAAATGAGGAAGAAAGAAAAAGGACCTTGGTCCAATAAACAAACTAGGCAATTTTATATGAAATATTTATACACATAATGTGTAAACAATAAAAACCACAATTTATCAAAATAAAAAATGCAAATGTATAAATTCAAAAAAAAGTTTTGGTATGAAATATAAATTCTCAAAGAAATCATATTACATTGTAATCAGTCAGGTGCAGAATATGTTAGAGTGTCTGTGTGAAAAGGGCCATAGATACAGGAAACACATATTTATCCTGGCTTCCTTGTCTTCATTTTGAAAATGTCTTTTCCAGGACTGTCTTATGGCTTTTTGATTTGACTTTTATTCCTTGTAGTCTGGAACATACAGGGGGGAGGGAAGCTTAAATATTTCCATTTGTTCTTTTGAGGTGTTACTACTAGGAGCTACAATTCATTTTGTTGTTCTAAAACAGGGTTATTGAATTCCACAATGCTTGAGATGACATGCCTGTAAACTTTGGGGAAACAAATATTGCTAACGCTGTCCGTTTTTCTTGGTATATAGTAAGTGGTGCATAGCAGAGATAACAAGGTATATGGCCGTTATTTTAATCTTTACAGTAACATTACAGCCCTGAATTTACTAATGGCCACATTCTGGCAGTGGTACTAACAATGAGTTGTATCTTATTCTGTGAGTAAGGTACTACAGCAGCGGTTGCACGCAGGAACCAAGCACAGAACGTGTACGCACTGCACGTGCAGCATGCACAATGCAGGTTTACCAGGGACACGCTGTGCATGCGTTCTGTGTTTTGGTGCATGCATACAGTGCTCGTGTGCCATGCATGTGTGCTCCTTGGATTGGCCCCAAGATACGGATGGCAGAATTTGCCCTAATATCCTTTGTCTTTTCCAACAGCAACATTACATAACATGTACCCATCAGTGAAGAACATAAGAACATAGGAAGTGCCATACTGGGTCAGACCAATGGTCCATCGAACCAAGCATCCTGTCTTGGACAGTGGCCAATCATGGGGGCCTGGGAGAAGCACCCAACAGGTCACCATGCTATCCATTCCCTGTGGGTCATCCCCAGGCTCCCGACAGTAAAGGGTTTTGTTCCCCAATCCTATCTGGCTAATAGCTGCTAATGGACCTATCTTCCTGTACCTTTAGCAATTCCTCCCCAGTTTTGAAGTATTTTCAACAGGGTTTGACTGAAGGTTTATAGATTCTCCTTTCCCGTTTTTTCTGTTCTTTATTATTGCAAGCCATGCAACCTGTACATGCTAGCTACAAGATGCTGGGGCGCATTGTACTGCAGACATGATGCATTGTACTGCATTATTGCCGGCGCACCCCACATGAGACAGGACAACTTGGGTGGATTTAAATGGTACACTCTTTATTCAAATCAACTTAATTTCTTATTGATATAGGTGGGGCAATTCGCCTATGCAAACTGGGTCCAGTACCTCAAATAACGTAACTAACAATGTCAGAGATTGGCCTGATATACCCTTGGGTAGCCAATCCCTATTAACCCAAATGTCTTCCCCCCTCCCTCTGCAACTGCTGGGAGGGGGACAGACCCTTCCGGACCACAGGAAGGTGCCCACAGGTTGGGATCCATATCTATCTCTACTACCCTCATGGGTCACCCCACCCAGGAATGCTGAACCCACTGCTTGCCATACCCTGCTTTTGCGGTAAGTGTCACGTCCCCATCTTTTATGGAGATGCCTCATCTTCTCTGTTTCTTTTCAACTCTGCCCGGTACTGGACCCCTGCTGAGTGCGATGAATAGGTGTGAACAGCACCCCCTTCCTCTAGCCTAAAGGGAAAGGTCAATCAAACCACATGGCCCAACACTCTGAGGAAGACGAAGAACGGGAACCGTTGTGACAATTGGTTTCTGGAAAAATTCTTTCCTGGCCCCACTAGGTGACCGATAACTCCACAGTGTTGTATGAGCGGGTGGGAGGCTGCTGCTCGTATCATGCTCCTCCCTGCAACTGAGGTGGAAGCTATTGCAGCAGACTGGAGCACCGCCCCTCTCCAGGTGGCGCTCCAATCATTGGCTGCGCTTTTCGCGCCAGCCTGGCCAGGGTTGCCTAGCAACCCTGGCTGGGAAATTACTGCGGTGGCCCCCGCCCGCTTCCCTAGTCCTGCCCCATTCTCCTAGGGTGGGGCACAGCAAGGGGCCCTGTCGCAGCAATTTCTGGCTAGTGAAGGGGCAATTAGAGCATTCCACTCTGCAATCTGGGTGTTCATACGTGGGTGCTGCCCATTTAAATCCCATGGCAGGTGGGTGGGAGGGTGTGTGTGTGTGTGTATGCTCCCGTGCACACGCATGCACACTTACCTCCACCCATTCCCCACACACGGAGCAACTGGCGAAAACAGCGGTTGCTCCGGGTGGAGGTGGATGTGCCTGTCTCCAGCCTTCCCGCACCCACTGCACATGAACTGTGGCGCACACTGACCCCCCCCCCTTCCCGCGCCACGGCCCATGTAAAAAGGGCCATAGAAAGATTGAGTGCGGGACAAGGCCAGAGCAAGAGAGAAAGTGACAGTTGGGGATCATGAATAAACATCCAGGTCCTTAGTCTCCACATGTGTCCTGATTACTGGATTATAGTCTCTCACTTTTTTCTTTTCTTTCTTTTTTTAAACGTGTCTTTATTTCTCTTTAGCTTCTTAGATACATGTTGGGACAGAACAAAAAAGTCCCTTCTCATCACATTGTAACATACACAACCAGCAAACAGTCGGGTGTCTAATACATTCTAGTCATATGTTAACTAGCTTATAGGGCCTGGCCTTTTTTACCAGTCAAAGCTGAGAGGGGAACAGGGAAGCACTTCCTATCTGCTTATATTTCCTTCCTTGGAGTACGGTTACACCGGATGACCATTTGATTATAATGTCAGTAACCTCTCCTTTTAGTTCAGCCAAAGTCTTTTCCATAGTGGCATTATGCCACATGCGAGTAGTCCATTCTTCTAGAGTGGGGTCTTTCTTTCCTCCAGTTCTTGGCAACTGTGAAATCGAGCAATGATGAATTTGCGACAGATCTCTTGATGGTACTCCACCAATGGAAGGTCAGGTTATAGGCCAGGAATTGCAATTTCTGGATGAAAAGGTAGATTCAGTCCTGTGGCTTCTCTCATTTGTGCCCAAATTGACTTCCGGAATGGCTGAATTTGAGCACAGTCCCAACAACAATGTAAAAATGATCCATATTCCCCATACCCATGCCAGCCCAACCCAGAACCACCTGTCCCGTATTTCCTCATACGAGAAGGTGTGAGGTAGTACCAAAACCGGATTTTTAGCTGCGGCTTCTGTGTCTCTAGTGAATTAAAGCTTTTAAAGGTATAGTCTTTTATTTGTGTTTGTTGCTTTTTGTTTAGAGTAAGTTTCAGGTCTATTTCCCACTTTTTAAAAACAATCTTTATCCTTTTTGGGGCCTATCTCCTGTAGGGCATGGTAAATTTTGCTTAATATAACTTTATTTAAATAATGCTCGAACAATGCTTTTTCCAATTTTGAGGCTTTCCTCTGATAATGGATGATATTGTGTTGCTGTACAAAATAACTCTGAGTTGATTATATTGAAGGAAGTCCAGTTTGGGTTTAGTAAGTAAGGGTTTCTAATTGCTGATGGGTTTTAAAACCCAGGGTGGAAAAAAGTTGTTCAGCCCTGGTTAGGCCATAGCTGTCTCGCGCTTTTTTCTTTTTCTAGTTTTCAAGCCTACAATGATGAATTAGTCTCAGAAAGATACATGTGTAACATAAGTATGAGGCTTTGATTCATGCAGGACCTCTTGGTAATATTGTACCCACATTTTTGTAATAACAATACTGCATACCCACAGACAAATCAATCACGATTAAAAGTATAGATAAATTAAATATGGGCTAGTCCAAAGTTTCAGTGGATTCAGGTAAAGTTTAAACTAAATATTTTAGCATAATCATTGTTCAGCTAGGAAATGTTTTAGGTGGCTTACTGCAGTGCTGAGTGAATCTTATCTTATACTTTTGAAAGTAACCAAATATCTTGCATAGTTTTCCTCTCTTAGTTGTGCTTTCTGTCCTTCGGAGAGATGATGGAATTTAAATAAAAAGGTCAAGTAACTAACAATGTTCCCCAGTCTCCAGTTTAATTTCACTTCACTCATAGAAGCACTAATATTAGCTTGAGATGATTGTTAAGCATCCGTGTCACATTAGTCTGCGTGACAGAAATCTGATGAGACAAAAGAAAACATGAACAGACATTATTATTATTAATAATAATAATAATTATATGTATATAGCACAAGCAATATACCACTGAAGAATCATTCATTAGAGAAAAGGCCCTGCCCTGAGGGATTTACAATCTATGAGAGACAAACAAGGAGAAACAAGGAAGAAACGAACAGGGAGAGACAGGAATACGTGTTTACAAAGGGTGTTGTCAGATGAGATGCTACCCCGCATGCTCACACATCCAACTGCCCGTCCGAAGGTGGAGCAGCCAGATGCACGCTCCCACGATCTACAGAGCATCTCAACCACTCACGGAGCAATGGCGGGAAACATGGAGTACGCCGTCCGGGGTAAGCCAAATAGATATGTGGGAACGGATGTCCACGAGACCCCTGCCTGATGAACAGCTGCAGCCAGCCACGCTGACAGGTCTGCCAGTACCATACAGCAGTGGTTTACTACAACCTCCTTTTATTTGCAGACCCCCCCAAAATGCCGAATGGCTGCGCGGACCACTTGTGAAAATCTATTGTGTGCGCATAGCTGGGGCTTGTCACTGTCGACTCATAGGTGCTGTGGGAACAGGAAGTGGACTTGCCCCGGCCAGGAGCGCTGGGGAGCCCAGGTTCCCCAGCACTCGTGCCTGGGACCTGTCTCTTGCAATGGCCAGTCTTCCCACCACTCGTGCCCGGGGCCTGTCTCTTGCAATGGCCAGCCTCCCCAGCACTCGTGCCCGGGGCCTGTCTCTTGCAATGGCCAGCCTCCCCGGCACTCGTGCCCGGGGCCTGTCTCTCGCAATGGCCAGCCTCCCCGGCACTCGTGCCCGGGGCCTGTCTCTCGCAATGGCCAGCCTCCCCGGCACTCGTGCCCGGGGCCTGTCTCTCGCAATGGCCAGCCTCCCCGGCACTCGTGCCCGGGGCCTGTCTCTCGCAATGGCCAGCCTCCCCGGCACTCGTGCCCGGGGCCTGTCTCTCGCAATGGCCAGCCTCCCCGGCACTCGTGCCCGGGGCCTGTCTCTCGCAATGGCCAGCCTCCCCGGCACTCGTGCCCGGGGCCTGTCTCTCGCAATGGCCAGCCTCCCCGGCACTCGTGCCCGGGGCCTCTCTCTCGCAATGGCCAGCCTCCCCGGCACTCGTGCCCGGGGCCTCTCTCTCGCAATGGCCAGCCTCCCCGGCACTCGTGCCCGGGGCCTCTCTCTCGCAATGGCCAGCCTCCCCGGCACTCGTGCCCGGGGCCTCTCTCTCGCAATGGCCAGCCTCCCCGGCACTCGTGCCCGGGGCCTCTCTCTTGCAATGGCCAGCCTCCCCGGCACTCGTGCCCGGGGCCTCTCTCTTGCAATGGCCAGCCTCCCCGGCACTCGTGCCCGGGGCCTCTCTCTTGCAATGGCCAGCCTCCCCGGCACTCGTGCCCGGGGCCTCTCTCTTGCAATGGCCAGCCTCCCCGGCACTCGTGCCCGGGGCCTCTCTCTTGCAATGGCCAGCCTCCCCGGCACTCGTGCCCGGGGCCTCTCTCTTGCAATGGCCAGCCTCCCCGGCACTCGTGCCCGGGGCCTCTCTCTTGCAATGGCCAGCCTCCCCGGCACTCGTGCCCGGGGCCTCTCTCTTGCAATGGCCAGCCTCCCCGGCACTCGTGCCCGGGGCCTCTCTCTTGCAATGGCCAGCCTCCCCGGCACTCGGGCCCGGGGCCTCTCTCTTGCAATGGCCAGCCTCCCCAGCACTCGTGCCCGGGACCTGTCTCTTGGAATGACCAGCCTCCCCAGCACTCGGGCCCGGGGCCTCTCTCTTGCAATGGCCAGCCTCCCCAGTACTTACGCCTGGGGTTATCACTGGTGCATTCCCTCTGCCGCCCAGCACCTATCAGCTGACAGTTGCTGGGATTTCCCAGAGATGCCCCCTACCCTTGGCTGCTGTTACCAGGGTGATACACAGTCTGCGGGCCCCCAAGGGTCTATGCACCACAGTTTGAAAACCACTACCATAGAGGGTCACAGTCCTGAAGCCCAGAGCGTCCTCATGGGCTTTCGCATCCCAGCCAGGCTGCTTGCTTGGACTATGCTACTTTCCCCCCGCTCCCCTTGTTTCCATTCCTTGCTCGTTAGCAGTACTCAATAAAGTAGGCAGTCTGCTCCCCACTAAGTATCTGCATTCTGTGCGTGATGTCTTGGTTCCTGTGTCTAGGTATTGCTGGCTGGTGTCCTGCCCGGTATGCACCTCCATGGTTGGCTGGGACTGGCAGGGGCTGAACCGGCTCCTAGGCAGGAAGGGCTTAATGGCTGTTGCGGCTTCTTGCTTCCATGGTTTCTGCGACCGTGTGGCATGGCAGGGGATGGACTACTGGGTGAGGCTTGGGATAGGGGTGCTGTGGGGCGGAGGGGGAATGGCTTCCTGTGTGATGTGTTTCTTTCTGGGGCAGGGGGAGTGCATGGCAGCTGCCTCCGTTTGGTCCACTTCCCACGCAGTCCACGTGCATGCATGGGTGCCCCATGGGAGAGCCACTCAGCAACCACTGACACATGTTTCCCCCTCCCCCGGACGACTTTGCTCATCTGAAAACACCCAGAGTTGAGACGTTGCAGGTACACGTGCTTAGTTTGGTTACTGGGAAGAACAGGACCTGAAATGAAAAGGCAGCATAGAAGGAGCATCAGTCTGTGGGAATGAGGAAACGGGGAAAGCCGGATGGAAGATGTAGGTTTTCAGGTGGGATTTGAAGCTTGGGAAAGAGCAGAACGAATGTGTTCAGAGGGGGGTGGGGAGTTCAGGCATAGGAGCAACATGAGAGAAGGGGCAAAGACGGTTCAGGGAGTAGGATACTTGGAGGTGGGTGAACTTGGTGGCAGAAGAGAAATGAAGCTCATAGATGGGAATGTTGCAGGAAACAGGTACAGAAAGACAGGGAGGAGCAAGGACATGAATAGCCTCAAAGGCAAAAACAAGGAACTTATGCTAAATGCAAAGGGTGATGAGGGAGCCAAGAAGGGGAGGCATTTGTGGCATGCATTTTTAAAGGCAAATACATCAATCATATAAGCCAGCACTGTGTTTCAGAGAAGTAATTCATTTACTATAAACCCACTTATTTCAAACTTTGTGATCCCCCCCCCCCTTTTGCCGGTGGATTGTTTATTGGCTATAAAGATCTTTTATCCTGTATAGCAGGTGACAATTCATTTTTTAAAGAAATAAATCTCTTTCATTTTGCAAAGATGAAGGGAATTCTCTGTGATCCCTTATTCAAACTGCTAAATCCTACTTTTACCATTTTAGCATTGCAGCATAGACTCCACGTCTCAGGGTGCAATCCTCTGCCTGTGGCAAAACTCCCATCAGCTTTAATAGTTTCTCTTGTGGGAAAAGTGTGGTCCTGTTGGTTTGTTTGATAATATTAGACTTATTTTACTAAAAAAAATAATTTTTGGACCAATACTGAAAAACAATTTGGTTATTGTCCAATGATTCATTGCCTGTTTCCCATGCTTTAGGAACCTTTTTATTACTTGGTAGCAAAAGCTAAAATTTTATAACTACTATGTTAAATGTTTAATTTTAACTGTTTTATTAGGTAAATTATTGGGTATTGGGAATTTTAGAATCTTTTTGCTAAGCTATTATGGTGATGAATTTTGTTTATGAATTTGGTAAAACATTTTTGTATTTATATTTTGCCAAATGCTGTAAATAAGCTAAACTGAACTGACCAACTTTAATAGTGGAGGATTGTCCTGCCAGCCTCCTCCTTTGGACTCCTATTATGAACGGGAACAGTGGTCAAATAAGCCTTGCTGAACTTCAAAACAAGACTCCTCAGGGCAGATGTAGAGTTTTCACTAAGATATACAACCCCCCCGCCCCCTCCCCCCAGCATCCACATGTTGAACTGCTCGTGTGACGGTGGTGCGTGGGGAGGCATGCTCCCGTGACCCACTCATGGAGCACTGAAAAATCCAGAGTGCCCCATGCGGGCCAGGGTGGCCGCTTCTATGGCTGGGGCAGTCATGCTGGGAGCTGTTCATTTGAAGCCGTTCACCCCATGCATGTTGCACGCGTGGGTGCCCCGCAGCTGCACCACTCAATGATGGCCACAGACTCACCCCACTTCCCACAGCGCTTGTTTAAAAACAATGTATGTGTCCAGCAGCTTTCTTGGCTACACTTCCATTTTAAAATATAATTTGGTGTTACAAACTTGGCTATAGTACACCTTATGGTACATAAAGTAGACTTGATTCTCCAGTACGTTACTCCAGTTTTACATCTGTAATAGGTATAACTCAGAATTACACTGGCATAAAACTAGCACCTCAAAGCAGATCATTTAGGACCAGAATCTCTAGTGTACAGAAAGCTGTATAAGAAATTAGTTAATACTCTCTATCGGGTTTTAGGCCCTTTTTAAACAGACCCAGGAGGCGCTGCCGTGCGGAGGTGGGGAGGGATGGGTGGAGTAGGTGGATATGAGGCCTGTCACACGGACGCACACCCACCTCCACCGATCTCTACACATGGAGTCACCTCCGTTGTCCCCAATGTGTCCGTATGTGGGCGATGGGTGGAGCGTGGGAGCACACTGGTGGTCAGACGAATCCCCCCCCCCCATGCAGTCGCACACATGGGTGAGGGGAGGGGGTCGTCCGTGTAAAAAAGGCCATAGTGACAGCAAAAGTAAGGTCTGTCACATGAAGAATCCTATTATAGGGTATGTACACAAGCAGTACAGTCAAGCTTTATTTTTTATTTATTTATTTATTTATTTAAAATTTATATCCCGCCCCTCCTGCCCTCAGGGCAGCCCTGGGCGGCGAACAACATTCAATAAAAATATAAATTTAAAATTACAATATGTGGGGAAAAACCCCAACCCCCACCCCTACCCCTCATCACTTATCACTTGTCATTAACGTTTAAAACATTCGTGGTTTGGACTGGTTAGGTTTTCACCCATAACCGAATATTATTGCTATGCTGTTGTTGTGTTGTTGGCATGGGATTTATTTGCCTTCAGATTAATCCACAATCTCACTTCTTAACCTCTTAGCTCCATGACTAAGCTCCCAGTGACTTCAGTGGAAACCATTATGATGTTCACCTCTAGCTCAGACTTCCTGAATCCAAACATTTCCAGTGAAGGGTTTTCCTTACAGTCATCCCAGTTTAGTTTGCAAGACTTTAATTCTTTCAGTCACAGCTATAGAAGTTAATTGACTTTGTTCAAATGCACCTTCTTTTGTGACTCTAGTGAAACATAGATTGAAAATTGTTTCATTCATTTGTTTCAATTGTTTTGAAGTTGGCAAACACTTCTTGGTCTGGGTGACCTGAACAAAATTGTCCCAATAAAAAGACCGAACACAAACATTCTGTGGCATATGTACCTGATTGAATATTCTTAACTTAAGCTACAGACCTGACTTTTTCAAGCATAGCAATACTGCCTTTTGCTTACAGAATGTAAAAATAGGTAGCGACTTTTAGCTCCATAATGGAATTTCTGCCATTATGGGGAAAATACCATCCAGGCTGCAGTCTGCCACCTGTTAATGTCAATGGCTGCAACCCCAAACTCCACTCTGCGTGTGCCGTGCACGGGGCATGGGATTGGCCCCATCAACAAATTCCTTTTGACTTTAATGGTAGAGTACTGTCCTGTCATTTTTAATAATACATATACACACAGATATCCTTTACAAGCGCTTCCTGAAAATGTCCAGAGTCTAGAAAAAGGTCAGACAAATTACTACATAGAACAGAGTGTATGTAAACCAGTAAAATCATTTTAGAGCTGAATAAAGTAGAGATTGTACATGCCACTCTTTCTTCTGTTAAACTCTCTGTAGCATACTGAAATATCAAGAATGAATTCATAACTAACTAGAACAAAGTAGACGAGAGACCAACTAAACTTTGCAGATATTGTGAAGCAGAGAAATGTCATTAAAAATAAACGTACTTCTGCCTCCATAGCCAGGAAGGAAAGTCCTTACATCATTGGGGAAAAAATATAATCATGGAGCAAGCAGATGCCATGGACAAAAACAACAGTAATAACTGACTGACAGTGACATTTTATTCCCTGCACTGCTAAAAGACAAGCCAGACAGCCAATCAGACCATTATTTTCCTTTCATTAGTCACTGGAACAGAGGAAGAGTTTGTTTATGCATGTTCTTAAAATGACCCACCAGTACCGGCTTCATTCAGTAACCTGTTAAAAAAAACAAAACAATGCTAGGAAGGAATTAATTATGTAAGAAATAAAGTAAGACAGTGGTAAGAAACAACAAAAAACACATGTTCATTTCAGGTGGTTTGGAAGAAATCGTGGGGACCTTTCCTGAATGAAAATGCCCTCATCCTCATGCAGTAGGACTCACTGCTGTATTTAGTGTTGGGAACTCTTAACTCGTCACCACTATAGTTTGAATCTGAAAAACAGAGCTGTAAATGACCTCTGGCCAACGTGGTGATGGCCACAGATGCATTTATATGAGGGGTGCCAACCAACTATGCTCCAGGGCAGCTGAATTATCAGCTGTCACGCCTTGGCTGCCTGCCCCAGACTCCCTTAGTGCTTAGCTAGTACTAATGGGTGGGTGCGGGGTCTTCCTGTGGGGACAGAGCCCCCTCCTTTAATAATGGCTAGGCACTGCTGCTAAGAGCTGGCTGGTAGAAGCAGCAGTGAAGGGAGTCTGGGGCAGGAAGCCGCAGCACGACAGACACACAGCTGATGATGATCCTGCTGCCTTAGTGTATGGTTGGTTGGAACCAGTGATGTGAGCTTTCCGGAAAATTTTGAATCGGAAATTTTTCCAGAAAGTTTTACTGGAAACTTTTCCCATTCAAATTCTCTTGTTTGCATTAACATTAATGTGCATAAGAAAATTTTGAATCTGAACATTTTCCCATGCAAAATTTCCTATAGCCCTCGGAAATATTTCGTACAAAAATTTGGTAATGGAAAATTTTCCACGAAAAATGTTCTGCTACACATCACTGGCTGGAGCCCCTCCTGTAAATGCACCCATGGCCACCACCACATTGGCCATAGGCTAGTTAAGGCTCTGCTGAAAAAACATTTTCACATTGTCCTTGTTTTATCTCTGTAAAACAATCCTTGTTATTTTCCAAAATTTGGTAAAGGAATCAAAAAAGGGGTATGAAGAACTGCAGCTGAGTTATGTAATAATGGCCTCATACCTGTTTACTACAATTAGCAACAAATGGCTGACTCAGATTAGTACTGCTGTAAATAAATTCATGTGTGTAGAGTAGTGATGATTGAAATTCTGGATGCGTTGGTTCCACAGACTGTTCCACTGTCCAGAAAAAATCATAGTGAACTAGAATTTCTCCTCCGTTAAGCTCAAGCTATTTCCTCCATATCCTATCATCTTCTGAGACCGAAAGATATTAACTTGAAGTTAAATCCTGACAAGACGGAGGTGATGGTTGTAGGGAAAGCTGGGGGAGTGATGGCCCCCATCATTGATGGGGTCCGTCCTCCCCTGGTATCCGAGGTCCATAGTCTGGGGGTGCTCCTTGATTCACAGCTCTGCCTGGATGTTCAGGTGGCAGCTGTGGCGAAGGGTGAATTTCACCAATTATACCTGGTACGTCGGCTTAGGCTGTATGTCTTGGACCTGGTCCCAATCATGCATGGTTTTATTACCTCAGGATTAGACTACTGTAATGTGCTCTACGTGGGGCTACCCTTGGTGATGGTCTGAAGACTGCAGCTGGTGCAGAATGTGGCAGCTTGCAGGGCTGACCTTAGGAGTTGTGGGGCCTAGGGCGGGGGAGAAACATGGGGCCCTATTCTCCCACTGGTGGCAAAGCCACCAGTGGGCCTAGGGGCGCTCCCCGGCTCAGGCGGCGCTACCTGGGCCTGGGGATGGGCAGAGGGGCACCCTGAAAAACCTTTGAACAAGTTTGCACATAAAAACATTGGGGATAACACACCCACATCACTCTGAGAAGCCTCTGAAGGGGGGGGGGGTTACTGGGNGGGGGGTTGGTTGCTGGGAGGGGGGTTGCTAGGGGATAGCCGGGGGTTGCTGGGGGATAGCGGGGGGTGCTGGGAGGGGGGAGCCATGGGGTGTTGCTGGGAGGGCTGCTGGGACTGGAAGGAGGTAGCGAGGGGTTGCTGGGAGGGAAGGTTGTTAGTGTTGATCTTTAAAGCCCTAAACGGCCTGGACCCTACCAACCTGCAAGACCAGCTCATCCTCTGGATTCTGGATCGACCTCTGTGGTCCCCCGGGTGTCGACCATGAGGTTCTCAGTGGCTGCACTGTGGCTGTGGAACTCCCTCCCTTTTGGATGTCCGTCTGACCACTGACCTCTCCTCTTTCTGTAAAAAGTGTAAGACCTGGCTGTTCCACTGGGCCTTTGCCGAAGGAGATGGGATGGGTGGGTTGGATTAGGGTGTGGTTTTATTGTGTTTTTTTGGGGGGGGTTAATCCTGAAATGTCGATTTTAATTAATTTTATTATATATTGTAAGATGTTGTTAGCCACCCCAAAATGGTTGTAGCAGTAGGGGGTGGCATACAAATGTTATTATAAATAAATAAACTCCTTAGTTTATATATTACCATGGAAAGGAACATTACATTGTCATTAGAAAATTTTGTATCTTTTCAATTTCTAAATTCTAAAAGGGAAGATGATCAAAACAAAACTATGGTATGGCTTCCATATGAAGAGAGGATCAATGGTTAGAGCTCTTTAGCTTAGAAAAGTGATGAGGGCGTGTGGCTATGATACAGGTTTTGAGAATCATGAGGTGCGCAGAGCAAGTAAACATGGAACTGCTATTTATCCTTTCTCAAAATACTAGAACTAGGGAACATCAGATGAAATTAACTGATGGAGGCACTTTTTTTTACTTGATTTCAATCTGTGAACCTCATTGCCAGTGGCCATGAAGGCCAATAGTATAACTGGGTTCACAAAAGGAGTGAATATGTTCTTAGAGGCTAGGTCTATAAATTCATAGCTATTAATCACGTTGGCCAAGAGATGAGACCCCTGACTGTTGGAGGCTGGGAGTGAACAGCGAGAAACCTATAACTCCATTGTCACCTGTTGTGCACTTCTCTAGGTTTTTTTAAAATGAGATGCTACTGCACATGGTCACGGAACTGACCGACCATCTGAAAGTGGAGCAGCTGGATGCATGCTCACATGAGCCATGGAGCATCCACTCATGGCCACGCATGGAGTGCTGTCGGGAAATCCGGAGTGCTCCGTGTGGAGCAAGCCAAATAGCTCCATGGCAACAGGCAACCATGAAGCTCCTGCCCATATGAATGGTCAACAAACAGGACTGCCACTCATAGGCAATGTGGGTGGGGGAAGTTGTCTTTGCAAGTCACAAGGACTAGTTGGGAGCATTGGGGAGCCTGGGTTTCCCAGTGCTCGCACCCAGGACACGTCACTTGCAATCGCTGCCCTGGCGCATTTCCCCCTCCCTCATTGTCTGTGGCAGGGTGAATGTGTGGCAGCTGCCCCTGTGACTGCAGTAGCCACTCTGGGAACTGTCTGTTTGGATCACTTCCCATGCACACCACCTGCATGGGTGTTCCCCGGCAGAGCCAGGCTGTGGCCACGGACCCATCCTCACCCCATCGTCTTGCTCCTTTAAAAACAACTCTCTTATGCACCCAAAACTGGCCATTGCTCAAGTTGCCGGATGTTAGGCTAGGTGGATCATTAGTCTGACCCAGTATGGCACTTCATATGTTGGTATTTATAAAACCCTTTCTGACATACTAAGCATTCTTCACACTTTTGTAGAGAGTTGCTGGGGTTTCTTATCTTCCTGGTGTTCTTCAAGACTTAAGGTGTTGTAGCATCAATCAGCCTCTACTTGTTACTTGATCTCTAAATGATATGACATGCTAGAGCATCAAACAGATTATTTTAGTAGCTGTCTGCTATGAATTCTGTAGTCTACAAAAGTAGCTGCTCTGTTGCAAGCTCTCAATTGCAAAAAAAAAAAGGGGGTACTGAATGTGGAAAGAACACAGAGTTTGCTGAAGCACCACTGCTGCACCTTCTGTGGGGCTCTGGCAAGCTCCCTCACCACGGTGACCTCCTTGGTCCATATCATGCATGTGCAAAATGGCCACGGGGGCCCTTTTGTGTATGTGCAAAATAGCCACCACCCTTAATCAAAAGGGTGATGGCCAAAATGACGTTACTGCCATTTTGGTTTAGGGTGGTGGCCATTTTGCGCATGCTCAAAACTGCCCCGGTGGCCATTTTGCACATGCACGATATGGAGCAGGGAGGATGTTACAGCAAGGGAGCCTGCTGCAGCCCCCAAAGCAGCAGCGGTGCTTCAGTCAAGGCATCCAAGGCCTTTAAGTACCACTCTAGGGCACCGGGAAATGGGGGTGGGGGGAATTCAGGTCTGTAACTCTGGATCCATAACTAGCAGGGCTTAATTATGAGATCTTATCGATTAACCCATAATGGCCCATTATGACGATAATTGAGGTCTTTAATTGGCATCTTTAAAAAAAATGCACAAGTGCTATAAGGTGAGTCCCCACACATCTAAACCCTGCCCACGCTCTTTTCAGAGGTGCATGATTTTTAGGTTTGAGCGCATGGCGTTTGTCTAAAAATGGCCTGAATCTGAGAAATGAGACGGAAAGGGGAAATCTCAAATTCTTTGCTTTGATCTGGTTCATGTAAGAACTGTTGAGAGTACAATAATGCTAGCAGAAGAGACCATCCATGCCCTATTCTGGTATTGTAGAAGACTGGTTACTTCACCTGTAAGGAAGCCAAAACAGCTACTATATTATAACAATGTCAAGTGGTAATATAAAAAATATAACTTTTAAAGAACTCTAGTGGTTCCTCTGAAAGGAATAGCCAAACTTTGTTTTGAACCTCTTTCTTTTTGGATCACTGTTTCATATATTTTAGGCACTCAATCTCTGTATTGTTTATGTTCTTCTTTTTTTTTTTTTTGCTTGCAGGGCAGCACAACTATTTATGTGCTGGAAGGAATGACTGCATAGTTGATAAAATTCGTAGGAAGAACTGCCCGGCCTGTCGCTTGAGGAAGTGCTGTCAAGCTGGCATGGTTCTTGGAGGTAAGATTCTTATAGAGCTGTGTTTCAGGGAGGAGAAAGCCCCTAACATAATCAAGAATATAACGACTGCAGTTAATTTACAGGACAATCCTTCACCATTGAAGGATGGGAGTTTTGCCATTTACAAGTGAAGAATGTACCTGGCACTTTACAATCAACAATTATAAACAGGTCCTTGCCCCAGTGGGCTCACAATCTAAGAGATAAGGGAGAGGTGATGAAGGGGAGGGGAACAGAGGGGGAGACAGGAATACATCCAAGAAGTTGTGAAGTTGCAGGTGCATGTCTTTAGCTTAGTTACAGGGGAGAAGGGGAACCTACGAAAATAATAAAATCAGAGTGGAGACTAGGGATGAGGAGCTAGGAAAAGCTCAATGAAAGAGGTAGGTTTTCAGGAGGAATTTGAAGATAGGAGCCTTTATGCATAGACAGGCTACTGCCACATGAGCTAAAATGGCTCAATAGTGTGCAAGATTCCAACTCCAAACTCCTGAGATGGAGCCTGTTTTTGCAGGAATTTGACATGAGAATTGAACACGTAAAAGGTAAACAGAATGTGCTTGCAGATGCACTATCGCACAGGGACACACCACTGTCACGGGTTGGAGGTCCGCACCCCCACTTTACCGGGTTTGAGTGACTCAGTTTCCCTCGCTTACAGCCCACTTGAATCAGTTTCTCTCTGGCTGATTCAATCCTGAAGCAGAGACAACACCTTTGTCACTCAAGGGCCCGATTCTTCCTGTTTACAGACTCTTTATTCTCTGGGTTCGCCAGTGTTGAGGCACTGGGGCTCAGTGTGTTTCCCAATGTCACACCAGACACTGCTTCTTCAATGAAGAAGTTAGTTTATTGATTACATAAGCAAGATAGTTGATACAGAGTGGTAACTAGAAATCAAAGGTAAATATAACACATTCCTAATCTATACCGGTTGAGTTCCTAGATAAGAATCTTACCCTACAAAGGTCCATAAGTTCTGGTTCCTCCTCAGTCAGTGATGTAAGTTGCTGGTTCTTAGAGAGTTTTAATCAAAGTCCCCTCTCTCAGTTCATGGCTTGCTTGGCTCAGCCTTCCTGGCTGCAAGATGTTGAGTGAATTCCCAATAGTCACTACCCCCAATGGGGTACAACTCTCCTTATATCCTTGGGGGTAAACCCCTCGTATTTTCTCGAGGCTTCTAGAATTTCTTTTGTTCTCTCTATCAGCTTTCTGTGTCTGCTTGCACGTAGGCAATGGCTGCCTGTGTTAGCATTTAAACGTCTCTGGCTATCAGTCTGGGGTGAATCCACATCTGGCCATTTCCTGGATTTCCCGGTTCTCCTTTCACAGTCCATGAATTGAGTTTTACAGGCCTAAATTGTAACATTACATACATGTTGAACCTTTTGCTTTACATATTTATTAGGCTTGTAGCCTACGTGTAGGCCAGTATCACACGTGTGAGACCCTATGTTCCTTCGTGACACCCGCCTCTTCCAGAGCAGGCAATTGCAGCCACCACGCTTTGGGTGGGTGAGGACAGAAAGATACACAGTCTGCCCCCCGCAGGGAACTAGGGCAGCCACATGTGCCACCCTAGCCACTATCCTGCTCCCAGGAGTGATGTGGCTGCGCTGGAATGGCAAACACCCGTGCTGTTCAATGGTGCTGGTGGAATAGCATAGGGACCAGACACACAGGAGGCGGCCCCTTAACCTTACTTTGGGCAACACTACTATGTGCTGTGGCTCCGGCCTACCCCGATGGATGCAGCACATACCAGCCAGTTGCCTGCCTCGCCATGGAGTGGGGTGAACATCTGGTGGCTCCCACCCATAGGACGCGCTGCACCATAGGATAAGGCTGCCTAATGTGGGGTAATGCTGCCCAAATCAGGTTAGCATCTTGTGTGCCACGCGAGACACCCTGGGGAAGCTACCATGCCTTGAGTAGCTGGATTAGGGGCAGTAGGGGAAGAGCGCGAGGGGACGGAGGCCCCGACCCGTCCAGCTTTGTGCGGGGAGTTTCAGGAAGTGACGCCAGCTGATGCAGTGGATGTCCTGGGGTCTGTGAGGGCCACATCTTGCGAACTTGATCCGTGCCCATCCTGGTTAGTAAAAGCTTCCAGGGAGACGTTGGGGACGGTGCTGGCAAGGGTAGTGAATGCGTCCTTGCAGCAGGGGAGGCTGTCGCCCTGCCTCAAGGAGGCTGTGATGCACCCCCTGCTGAAAAAAACATCCTTGGACATGGATGTGCTCGCCAGCTACCGACCTGTCTCTAACCTTCCCTTTTTGGGGAAGGTTATTGAGCGGGTGGTGGCACTCCAGCTCCAGGTGCATCTGGATAGCATCGGTTTCCTAGACCCTTTTAAATCTGGGTTCTGCCCCGGCTATGGCACTGAGACAGCGTTGGTGGCCTTGGTAGATGACCTTCGCCAGGAGATGGATGCAGGATGTTCAACATTTCTTATCCTGCTAGATCTCTCGTCCGCTTTTGATACCATGGACCATGGGCTGCTGCTGAGGCGGCTGCGTGACCTGGGGGGTCTGGACAGGACTGTTCTTGAATGGTTCCATTCATTCCTCTTGGGGAGGAGCCAGCGGGTAGTGCTGGGGGAGGAGACATCGTGCCCCCACGTTTTATCGTGTGGCGTTCCGCAGGGTTCGATCTTGTCTCCGCTGTTGTTTAACATCTATATGCAGCCCTTGGGGGAGGTTGTGAGAGGGTTCGGGGTGCGGTGCCACCAGTATGCTGATGATACTCAGCTGTACCTCTCTTTTTCAACTGACCCAGACCCTGCTGTCTCGTTGCTATCCCAATGTTTGGAGACCGTGACA
>QEPC01007499.1:2986644-3016954 GCA_003113815.1 Sphenodon punctatus | reverse complement strand
GGGGGGGGGGGCGCATTCTGTTCCGAGGACACAAAAAATGTCACCATGGAGAAAACCGCAAGAAAAACCATGATGTTGCTGCTGGAGTCCAGATCTGGCACTGGGCAAAATGGAGGTTCCATCGTGCGTGGGTGATGAGTGGCAGTGGGGGGAGGTTGTTGCGGCCATCAGAACTTCCCGCCCACCCAGCGCACATAGACCGTGGCGCATACTGACACCCCCGCCCCCCCCCCCCGTGCTGCGGACTGTGTTAAAAGGGCTAGACTTGTGCATCTGTTTTTGTTCCTATGTGCAGTTTAAAAGATGGCAGAATAAAAAAGAATGGCTGTAATTAAAAAATAAAATAAAAAAGAATAGTGTTTTTTTATAAATACTGTAGAGCAAGAATATGTAACTTTAAAAATACACACACACAGCTAATTTGCCCTTGCAGACTTTTACTGGAAAAAATAGAATTCTGTGCTGTGAGTAACTGCACTACCTCACCCATCATAGGCTGCTTTCACACAGACACTCTAACACGGATAAAATGGGTGGTACATTTTATTATACATGCTTCAGGGCTGCAGGTGTGCTCTATGACTGCCCTGCAAAATGTATAATAAAACATAACCCATTTTATCAGCGTTAGAGTGTCTGTGTGAAAAGGGCCTCAGTCCTGAAGTCAAAATAAGTCAGACTAATGTTGGACCTGTATAATTTTATAGGATTATCAGCCTCTAATAATGTTGTCTTTGGTGCTAGATTATTCTGTGGGGATGGCCACTGTGTTATACTTCTGTTTTATACTTGTTCAGTGAATAAAGAAAATGTACATTGAAATTAGTATGTTGATTTGTCTATCAGGGCTAGTGTACAGGCTTACACTTTTTTTTTGCATTAACTCTTAGAGTTCCAGGCCTGGATTCATAGTTTATTCCACTGCTTGAAAATAGAAGCAGTGTTATTTTTTTCCCCGTTTATTGCATAATAATATTTTTTCAAGTTCCTCTGAATTTAAATAGCATTTTCCTAAACTTCTTCAATTTTTAGCAGTGCCAGCTACTGGAAAGAATTATTTTTGGTGATCGCTTAATATGAGCTGTTTAACGGAAAACTGGATTTTCTTGTCAAAGCCAAGCAGAGAGAATTATCTCGGACAATGGCCTTTAAATGGAATAGTAGTTTGTTAAGCGTAAACAAAATCAAAAGGGTAAGGTAGATAACTAAGCATTGGCATAGGACACCATGCTTCCGCTTATCGCATAGTTTCTACACATGCGAAAACTGGGCCAGGCTGAGTGAGGCATAGGGTGAAAACAGACACAACACCAACTCCACTTTAACACCGTTTTAACATTTCTTACGCATGTTGCAGGGCTGTATTGGTGCCATATGCCACCCTGCAACATGGATAAGAAATGTTAAAGTGGAGTTAGCATCATGTCTTTTTCACCCATAGTAGGCAGAGTGCCACTCCTCGCAGCCTTTCCCATCTCTAACTCCTAATGAGGCTTTTCACGAGTTCAGGTTTTGTGGAGTTGGATGGGGAAGTGAAGAGAGGTGACTGGACTCCGCCTGCCTGCCTTTAAACAAAACAAACTCTTGTCATTAAAAGACAATCGAATAACTCCCATCTTGGTTTGTCCATTATGCTCCTACATGAACCCCTCTCCCATTAGCGGGTTCCGAGAACAGGAGCCCTGCTAGGGGGCTGAGTAGTAAACTGGAGGAAAACAGACATGAAGAAACTCTCTGTGGCTGGGACTAGGTTCATATTAACAGAAAACCCACTGCCCCTCCACACACAGCCAGGGTTGGTAATCTGCTTAGGGGGTTGTAGCTGTAGTCTTCCTGCATCCAAGCAAGGGGCTGGATTAGATGACCTGAATTAGAGGTCCCTATTCTGTGATTTATCATTATTATTATTATTATTAGTAAGCATTTATATAGCGCCAGCAATGTACCTGGCGCTTTACAAATTAATTGAATAGACACGGTCCCTGCCCTAAGGCTTACAATCTGAGAGATGGGGGNAGTCGAAGGAAGGGGAACAGAGGGAGAGACAAGGAGTGTAACATTCATGAAGATGCGAGGTCCCACGTGCACGCGCTTGGCTTGGTTACATCAAGAACGATGGCTGGTTGGTCCATGTGGTGAGGATATGAGTACACAGACCTCAGGTAACAGATTGTACTGGATGGAAGGTATCAGCAGGAGTTAGGTGAGGGGAACGAGGAGTTGGGGAGGGCAGAGCAGAAGAGGTGGGTCTTGAGGAGGGATTTGAAGGTACGAAGGGAGAGGGCGAGGCGGATGTGGGCAGGGAGGGAGTTCCAGGCATGGGGGGCAGCTAAGGAGAAGGGATGAAGGCGGTTAGGGGAGCTAGGGAGGCGTGGAAGGGCGAGAGAGGGGACAGAGGAGGAGCAGAGTTCATGACTGGACTATGGAGGGAAATTAGCACAGAGAGGTAGGGGGGAGCAAGGTTGTGAAGAGCTTTATAGGTGAAGACTAGGAGCTTGTGCAGGATTCGTTCAGGAAGGGGGAGGCAGTGACGAGAGGAGAAGTGGGGCTGCACGTGGTCGAAGCGAGGGGCGAGGTGGATGAACCTGGCAGCAGAGTTTTGGACTGAGATAAGGGGAGAAAGGGGAGAGCGGGGGAGGCCAGTGAGAAGGAGGGTTACAGTAATCATGGCGAGAGATGACCAGGGCATCATCTATAATTTGGGTTGGTCCCAGACAATAGACAATTCATTTGGGTAAGCTTGCCACTGTATCGATACTGAAGACCACTTCACAGTTCTTCGACTGGTTTCAGCAAAGACACATACACTCCCAGGGTGCAGCCACATGAGATGCCTACTACGCCCTGAGCAGCCTTATTCCACTCTAGACAGCCTTACCGCATGATGTAGTGCATTGTGTGGCTGGCGGCTGCCAGATATTCCTGCCGCTGCTTGGCAGGGCAGACAGCTGGCTGCTCTGGGTAATTTCAGGCATGACGAGATCACAGTCAACCACCCTGAATCACAGTGGATTCAGGGTGGTGGCTGTGATCCCATGCACGTCTGTTTGAGCCCCGCCAGATGTTCATCACAGTGAATCTCTGGCGGGGGTCACAAAGGGTGAAAAGAGACATGGCGCTAACCACCCTTTAACCACCCTTGGTGGTTATTTATGCATGTTGCTGGGCTGCATAGGGCACCAATACAGCCCTGCAACATGCATAAATAACCACCAAGGGTGGTTAACGTCATGTCTATTTTCATCCAAAGCTAACCACGGTTCTGAGGATGGTGCCGGCCCCATCCTCAGAACTGTGGTTAGCTTGACCATGATCCGTGATGGGCCAAAAGTAACATCTGTTACTGTGGCCCATCACGGATCGTGACCCCAACCATGGTACGGGATCGAGTGCAGCAGCTGCATTGGCTGCTGCGCCCGCCTGTCTTGCCAAGGGCAGGCGACCGGGGGAGCGTGGGGGGTGGGGACATGCATCCACACGTTGTGCGACACGGCCCCGCCCCCCTGAGATTCCCCAGCATGATGGAAGCCGGCATGTCTAAAGGACGGCCAGCTTCATCACTGACCGGGATCCGAGATGGATCCCAGTTTGGGGTTCAGTGTGTTGGGCCTCTGGGCCCAGCACGTCTGAAATTACCCTATGGAAATTACCCTTGGAAAAAGGCTGAACAGGCACCCAGCCTGGCCCTGCCCTGCCTCTCTCTCCCAGCTCGACCAAAATCCTGCCCCCGGCCATGATGTGGCCGCATGCAACAGGCGACAACACCCGCCACTCAAAGCCCTGCCGTGGAGTTTACCATGCAGCAGGGAACATCTGGTGGCCACTGCATCAAGTGGTAAGCCTGCCCAGAGTGGGGTAAGACTGCCCAAGGCATGGTAAGTGCATCGTGTGACTGCCCCCATGTTCACACAGCTTCAAAATTGTTCATCTTTGTGGTTGGATTATTTGCTTTCTATTTTTTTTAAAAAATTGTTGTTCCTAGCTCAATGTGAATTTGAGGGGGGAAAGGATTTGAGCAAAATCCCTTCCAAAGATCATTTATGTTGATTATGAGGGAATATTTGTAAAAATCTAATTGTAGAAACAGTCTCACTTTGTTGTGGTGCGAACCTAAATGTCCAAACATGTAATCTGTATCTGAACAAAGTACAAAATGAGAATGTGCTTTAGGTAGTTGAAAAAAAATTGTTTTCAAAATACAGCATGGAAGATGGGAGCAACATCTGTAAGAAAGAAAGTCAGTAGGAAAAATATCTTCTCCAATAATCAAAATGTATCTGCTCCTGAACATTCTCTACAGAGTTCTGACCATAAACTTTAAGACCGTATTTACACAGATGCCCCCGGCTGCTCGGTTTTCGAGCAGGTAGGCGGGGGGGGGCAGTCTGTGTATAGGGCCACCGGTGGGTGGGGGGATGGGTGTGCGGCAGGTGTGCACCTGTGTAAAACACCACTGGCAGCGGGTGTTTGTGCGTGTGCACTCCCGCCGCACACCCACCTCCACCCATGGAGCCCTTCGACAGAACGGAGGATGCTTCGTGGGTGGAGATGGGTGTAGGTGGGTGGGTGTCTGTGTAAACAGGCACACACCCACCTACACCCGCCGCGCCAAAACACCCACCCCCCACTGACCCAGAGTCGTGGCCCAGCCACTGAGAACGCCCTCTCCATTGTGACCCCCCCGTCTCACCCGGGGGACCTCCAAAAAGGCGCCCCCAGTGGACCGAAGGGATCGCTCTGAGGCACAGAGGGCGAGGCGGTCCCCGAGGTATGAGGGGCCCAGACCGTGCAGGTCTTTATAGATCAATATCTACACCTTGAATCGGGCTTGGTACGCTATAGGCAGCCAGCGCAGAGCACGGAGCACTGGTGTTATGTGCTCCCATCGCCCAGCCCCCATAAGGAGACGGGCCGCCGCATTCTGCACCAGCTGCAGCCTCTGAACCAGAAACAAAGGAAGCCCCACGTAGAGCATGTTGCAGTAGTCCAGCCTCAAGGTGATGAAGGCATGGATAAGGGTGGCCAGGTCGGGCCTGGAAATGTATGGGCGCAGCCTCCGTACCAGATACAGCTGGCGGAAGGCAGTCTTGGCCACCGCCTCCACCTGCCAATCCAGACGGAGACCCTGAACACTTGAGTACTTCCATCGACTTTGGTGGTACTGAATAAGCACTTTTTAAAAAAAAAAAAAAGAATTAGGACCCAACTAATTAGTTAATTTTTTAAAAGCTGTGGATCCCATCCAACTCCCATTAAAAGTCCTTTTCCCACAGACACCCTAACACCGATAAAATGGGTGTTATATTTTATTATACATGTTGCAGGGCACCCACAGGGCACACCTGCAGCCCTGAAACATGTATAATAAAATGTAACACCCATTTTATCAGCGTTAAGAGTGTCTGTGTAAAAAGGATCTGTGTGAAAAAGGTCATAGTCAATAGGAATTTTGCCACCGATTTCATTGGGAACTGGATCAGACCCCTAGTATCTAAAGGTTTACATACCAAGGAGAATGTACTTATACAGAAAATGTAAGTAATATAGGTGGGAAATCATTTTTCAATTAAAGCATACATATTAGAGCATACATAGGAATAATTAATTTGGAAAGCATATTTAATTGACTGTAATTATTTAAGTATAAATATTACCAAGCTATGTGATATAATGCAACATTGATAAAACTAATTAAACTAGTTTTAAACACTGAATGATTACGTATTTCACATTGGGCTATTTAAAATCTGCTTGAACTATAATCACAACATGCAGAAGAAAATAAAAATGAGATTTTGGAAATGGATTTTTCAAAACTTGTTTTTGCTAAATGTAAAATCCAAGCAAATAACGTGAGCAACAATTTTAAAAACAGGATTATAGAGACTGAGATGTTTTATTAAAATGAATTGCAGCAATTCTAAACAGTGTACACAGGGGGGAAAAGCACAGTTGATATTCAAAAACATTAATCTTTAAAATTAAGTCATTTTAATCAGTTTCCCAGCAAGTGGTAAGCATATTTTAAAGGCAAACAATTTGTCGTTTGCAGCAGTGAAGTGAACTCCAAAGTGAACACAAGTAATATATGGGTCTTAAGAGAATATAAAGGATTAAGGTTCTAAAGTATTTCACATTTTCAGAAATAAAATAAACCCTACTTAAAGATTTCCTATGCAAGATCTCTCCAGCCTGGTTCATGAATGCCAAATGGCTAATAAAGCATTTGCTGTTTAAATTACTTTAAAACTCTTATGACATTTTGCTTCAAGGTTGGAATGTAACTAAAAATAGAATTTGGGATTCTCCACAGAATTTGTCCCTCAGTGACCTGCAGATGGAAACACTTCCTTGATTTCAATGGTGACATTAGGCTAGCGTAAGAGCCTTCTTTCTAGCTCATGCATCGGCAACAATAAAGATCCTGCATTTTGACCTTTGTTAGCAGTTTAGGTCATGATGTGCCAGCCTGGAAGCCTAAGGAATGAACAGAATTTATTATTTCAAGTTTTAAGCATGTGTGGCAGGATCCACGTGGGTTGCGTGCAGCACAATGTGTTCTCTACGGATATGTGTGTGGTTTGCACGTGGGTTGTGCACAGCGCATGCAGGGCATGGGATTAACCCCACTGACAGGATCTACGGGCATCTTTAGACATAACAAAGGTCGGCTGTCAGACCCCCTAAGCACATGTTTGACTGTGGTGTGCAAGCAGTGCACCATAACAATCCCAACACCAGTTTGGTCACCTGTTGAACGCATGATGTGAACACCATTGCATCCAGGACAATTTGTGGGTTTCAGCTGAACACATGGCCAACATTGTGTCTAATGATATCGTGTGGCATGTTAGCAGGTACAACACGGGGAAAGAGGCGGCAGCGCTTGCCTGCTGAGATCAGGTGGCAAGCAAAAGACCGATTTGCCCCAAGATGGGCTGTGTGTCTAAGCAGCGCCACATAGTGAACACAGGGCCAAACCGGTGTTCCTATCAAGGTCAAAGCACACATTCAGACACCGGTTGATGTTATGTCTAAAGACACCCATTATTTTCTGCAGGCTCAGTGGTGGGATCTAAATTGGGGAGACAGTTTCACTTCTTGCTGGTTGTTTTTTTTTTGCTCATCTAATCCCCAAATAAACCCATACTTCATCTATACAAGTCTCCTCGCATCCTCCTGTATCTTCTTTCACCCCTTTATTTTTTTAATTTTTTTTTTGTGAATTTAAGAAAGCACTGATGATTGGTGGGAACAGTTGGAGTAGATGCTGAAGGTGTGGGCAGTTCAAAGGCTGTAACTACCACGGGAGCAACAATAAGAGTTTCAAAGGTTTGGCCACTCTTATAGACATGAGAGTGAAGTCAGACTGGTGGTTACAGGGGTGAGAATCGGAAGGAAGCACAGAGAGAGACTGATAAATTCCAGAGAACTGGACTAGTGAAAGGCTAAGTAGTTGGTACGTACCAGGGAGAAATTGCAGCCAGATGTTGGCAAGTGGACTGCAGTAAAGGAAAGAAAACACTTGCTAAGTAAAATGCAAGGATGTATATTTTATATTTCACAGAATTTAAGATTAGAGAGAACCACAAGATTGATACCCTATTCTGCCCTGCTATGCCATGTCAAACATCAAATCTTCAGTCAGATACACTTATTCATTCTCTTGGGGAAACCGTAGTAGTGTGCCACAAACAGAGAAAAGGAAGTACCAAGGCCAGTGGCCCCTGCGATGGTAGGGAGTTAATCTGATGGGGATGTAGCCAGACGTAGCAGACAATCGGAACAAGCATTCACAGGCTTTTATTTGCTGTTTGTCTTGCTTTTAAGGAGAAGGAGCTGCTGCTCCTGCTGCTGACATCTACTGGAGAACTACTAGTATGAATCAGCAGATGACAAGGGTTAGCAGTTTATCTGTATTTAATAGAACCCCCTTGCTTTATGCCAGAATGTAGCCAAGGTACACAGTTATGCATCCTAATCTGATAGGAAGTGAATTTAAAGCTCAGGGGAAATTTAAGTGAGGTATTATCTCCTGAGTTGGTATTGTCCAGAATATCAGATTTAAATCTCTATTCACATGAAAAGTACATTTCACAATTTTGGAAGCTGAGTGTATACCTTGATGATGACCATTCCGGGGGGGGAGGGGGCCTAGAAAGATGTTTCGTGAGAACAAGTGGTTGTGAACATGGGACTTGGTGTTTTTTTGTGTGAGCAGTTTTTAATGCCCCTTTGAATACATTGTAACCTAATGGCACATTCATAGGAAAAGAAAACACCATAAATTGCCACCTCCCCTCGTTTTTTAAAAATTGTGTAAAAGGATTAGGTCACAGGGCGCCTTAGCAAATGACCCACAAGTGTGAGGAGGCAAACCTAGGTTTAACAACTGAACTAACTTTCCTGTTGCACATTTCTGGTAATGTGGGAAGAGACACTGCCCACATCTAGTCCACCAGCCTCATAGGAGGACATGGGACAGCTGTGCAGTTGGTATTGTCCAGAATACTTGCAATTTCTTACAATCAAGAATGAATCGTTTTGCCTCAGGTGTTGCTGCTGCTAGCAAATCATGAGATTGCAGCAGCAACACCTGAGGCAAAAGCCAAAGCTGAATTAACCGTAGGGGACGATAAGATGCAATTGTTTGCTCCTGCAGGAAATTTTAAAAGTGAAAGAACTGTGCCCTCTACAGTGATTGGTATTAGGCCAATATTGGTTCAGCAAGGATGGTGTCTGATACTGAATCAGCAGATAAATCCCTGCAGCATCTGTAAGGTCCAAAGATGACTCCTGTACTAGAACTGGCCTGATCTCTGGATGTCTTTTGTAAGACCTGGTGGCCAGCTGTAAGTAAGCAAATAGAGTTTTATCAAGTGACATGTCATATCTTCTACCAGGCAGGATTAAACAGAGAAGGCTGAATGTTTCTTTTCAGTGTATTCTCTGTGGGTTGGTGATTTAAGAAAATTAATGCTTTGTTTTCAACTTTCCCCGGGGTAAGAATTTGAGAAGGTGCTGGCTGTGTGTTACGAGGGCAAAAGACATTGGGAATTATGAAACACTAAATTAAGATAGAAAGGGTCCTGGCAAGAAGCTGTGAAATAATTACCACATTTCAAAGAATGAAACCCAAAATTCAATTACTGAAGTCATTTTGTTTCCTAAACTTTATTAGACAGCTCAGCTGTCAGGGCACCCAGTCAGGTTTCATTTCCAGCTGACACTAACATTTTAGAAGCCAGTGGATATTCACATTAACAGCTAATGCCTTTCATCCTTCAAAGGGATTGTGCTGCTGTAAACAAGTCAATCCAAGCTGACTAAATACAGACTCTCTCCAGTTTACACTGTTCTCTTAAATCACATTCTCAAGTTGGTTCCTCCACCTTTTAGAACATACCCCACATCTGTGCAGAATCATGTAAAGATAGCTTTGCAAAGCGCGTAATCCACACCATTGTCATATCAACTGAAACTGGCAGTCCTTAATGCTTTCTACATAAATATAGCGAAACTATTTCTGATTTCAATTGTTACGTTAGTTGGTTTTATTTTTCATAGACTCATAAAGACTTAGATGCTTCCTCAGAGGTCTAGTCCAACCCCCCTGCTCCATGCAGGAAATCCACAGTTACAGCATCCCTGACAGGGCCAGGGCTGGCCTTAGGATTTATGTGGCCCAGGGCGAAGATAAAATGTGAGGCCCGTGGTGGCCCCTCTTCTTTGGGGGCAACCTCTACGGTGCCCTGAAGGGGGTCATGTTTGGTGCCTCACTGAGAGGGAGTGGTGCCCCCACAACCTGTCCTGGTGAAAACAGAGGCCACTGCGGGGCCCTCAGAAGAGTGGGGCTCAGGGTGGCCGCCCCAAGTCGATCTGTGGTAAGGCCGGCCCTGCAGATTGGCATTCATCCTCTGTTTGAAAACCTCCAGCGAAGGAGGCCCCCTAGGCAGTCTGTTCTACTGTTGAAAAGCTCTTACCGTTAGTAAATTCTTCCTAACGTTTAGCTGAAATCTGCTTCCTTGTAATTTGAGCCCATTGGTTCTAGTCTTGCCCTCAGGAGCAACAGAGAACAAGTCTGCTCCATCTTGTATGTGACAGGCAGCCCTTCACAGCTATCCTGTCTCCTCTTAGTCTTAGGCATCATTTCGTCTTCTCATCACATCATTTTTGTCAAATTCATGGCAGAGGAATGGATTCACCAGTATTCTCAAATGGGTAACAACATCACAATTTCAGATGCCTCCATGAGTTCAGTGATCCATTTACTTCCAACATGCCTCTTATTGCTTTGCCATCTGTATCCATTGTGTGCCCAACCTTCTGTTCAGGACTCCTAACTCCCATTGTAATATAGAGATGTACCATATAGATGGTATTTTGACTAAAATTCACCTCATGTCATTGAATAAAGGGCAATTCAAAGGCTTCATTTGCCAGGCGAAGAACTGCAAATCTATTTTCTTTTTAAAATTTGTAACATATTACAGTAACTTTTTAAACTCCACTACGCTTCTAAACCATGGTATGGTTATTTTAAAATTATTTTTACAAGGCCTGTGCATATCTGTGGGGTGGGAGCAATGAGCATTTCATTTTGGAGTAGTTTTTACATGGCTTCTATCTCAGCAGGGTATCTTTTTGCAAAATCCTGTTCACGATCGCTTCAGAGGAGTTTGAATCCATGTTCTTCTCATTGGGTGTTTTCAGACAGACCTGGGGCACCGCTGCTGTTGCTGCCCGTTTGCAGCCTCACCTGGGAGGCCTGACTTTAGAGGCCACGATAGGACATGAGGGATGAGGCGGTCTTTCAGATAGGTAATGGGTGTTACCAGATGTAACACTCGCCACCTATTCGGGCGTTAGACATACAACTGCCCGTTACGTCTGTTCATGCAAACACACTTTGCGCCCTGCGCTCAATGCAGGTAATAATCCCAGAAAGCATGGTTGTACACTGCACTTAGTTACTGCTTGTAGCTGCTGTTCTGTATAGACAAACCTGCACTCTACGTCCGGACTATGGTTATCTGAGGGTGATTTCAGATGTGCCGGGCCACCCTTTGGCCTTGGCAGGAATCACCTTTTAATCCCCCTCTGGAATCCGGCCAGCCTGTCAACAGATGTGCCGGCTGATTCTGGAGGGGGATCGGGGGAGGGGGTGGGGCTGCGCGGCAAAACGTGCGGCCACACAGTCCCGCCCCCCCACGCTCCCCTGGCCGCCCGCCCTCTGGGAGACAGGCAGACGCAGCAGCCAATCTGGCTGCTGCGCCCGCCCGCCCGCCCGCCGGGGTATTGGCCATGGCCTGGAATCGGCAGCAGTAACAGCCGGTACCGTCCGCCGATTCCGGGCCATGGGGCCGTAACAGACAATACGTTACCATGATCAACCACGGTGAACCCCACCATGCAGGGATTAGGCCCTCTGTAGCTCATATGGCTGCATCCGTAGCTGCCTAAAGCCCTTTTTACACAGACGCTCTAACACCAATAAAATGGGTGTTACATTTTATTATACATGGTACAGGGCAGCACTGCAGGCCTGCAACATGGGCCTTTTTCACACGAGATGCCTCCATCCAGTTTCTCTGGATGGAGATGGGTGGAGGCATCTGTGTAAACACCACTTGCGGTGGGTGTAGGTTCGTGCATGCTTCTGGCACCTGGAGTGTCTGTGAACTATCTGCAGATTAGGGCTTCTTTCAGGAAACTGTGGCTGTTCCTATGTGCTCGGTTTAACGCCCTTCCCACGAGGATGCTGGAGGGGTGCTATGGTGGCATCCCCCGGCACCTAAGATTTTGTCCTTTTGATAACCAGGAGGTTGAGGGCACAGGGCATATTCTCTGTTCCTGCCATCTGTATGATCCCCAGAGGGATCTTTGGCTGGCAAATTTTTTAGGCCGCTTACCTGGACGTACTCAGGACGAGCTGACGCGTTTTCTTTTGGCGGACATTGCTAAACCAGTGACGCAGGCAGTCATGTCTTTTCTGGTTTGTGCCTTTAATGCTCACCAGAAGTTTCTTGCTTTCCAACCCCAATAGGCGATAGGTACTGTCTGCATTATTTAACATTATTGTTCTGATTATTTAAACCATGGGGTGTCTGGTTGAGTGTTGGGCCTTAAGAGTCAATTTTATAAGATGTTTATGTATTTTAAGTTACACTGAATTTTAAGTTAGTTAACTTTCATATTTTAAGGTTGTTAGGAAGCATATCTTTGGTGGGGGCTGGTCCCTTATAATCTGCCTCCAATCTTTATTTTTCATCAATCATTGCCATATGTTGAAATGTTGACATGCATCATTGTCTTGTATGTTTATGTTTATGTTATGTTGGTGAACAATGACCAATGGTCACGTTCTGAATAAATTTGAAATTTGACTATTATTATTTCTCTCAGCTGATGTTCACAGAACTTCCCAAGATTTTACGTTTTTGTAAAATGTGCCTTGCTTTCAATCATTAACAAAGTGATCATGTCCAACACTAATTCCATTTGGTGGCATGCTATTATGCACCTTCTCAAACTCCCTTTTCTATACTTCAGTCAGCTTTCAGCCTGCGCAGCAAGGTTCACGTTCCAGAAAATATGAATACTTTTGCAAGTAATATTTCATGAGATTGTGCTTTGTTCTCTTAACCTGTGTACACCCTTCTGCAGTGTAGGCAACTTGTTCTGCTGTACAAAACCACAGGGGCATAGTGACCTTGGAGTCAAAACCATTGGTATTCTGTCAAGAGTAATAAATCATTGACATTTTTCACCTGATAACAGGGTGTGCAGAGGGTGAGGCACTCTTATTAGAATCCTAGCCATTTGGCATGAAATGCTGGTGTAACTTGGTACCTGACTGACATACAACTTTCTCCTATACGTCTGACTAAGGGCCTTTTCACATGAGACACCTCCACCCATCTCCTCGCAGTTTTGCTGCATGGAGGTGCGTGCGCGTGCCCTCCACCCTTCACCCACGCACGGACCATTTTCCTGTCATTGATGGAATCCAGTCCCCTCTGGCTACTCAATTTCGCAGCCTTGGAGTGCTTCTGGACCCCTTGTTGCACCTGGAACATCCGGTTAGTTACAGTGGTGCCCAGGAGCACTTTTCATGAACTCCATCTGGTGAGGAAGCTGCGGTCCTTTCTTTCTAAGTCAGATCTGGCTTCCATGATTCATGTCTTCATTACCTCAAGGCAAGCACGGTGCACACCTTAGGGTATCCAGGGCATTGCCCCTCCTGCCATCGGGCTCCCCAACCCTTACATTAGGCAGTTCTGACTCTTCTGAGTCACTGCCTCTACTTACAAATTGTGCCAATTGTGCTGCGGGCTAGCTGGTGGTGGTGGCGGAGTGGCTTTGCACCACACTTCTGGGTATGTGAGGATGCACTGGCAATGCGCATGCGCAAGCTCATTGGAGCTTCTGCACATCCGCAAGCTGGGGGGCAGGGCAGGCCTAGTGCACGCGCCGCACTGCTGCTGTAACTCACACAGGTCTCCTCATAGGCGGAGCTGGAGGAGGGGGAGAGAGGTGGAGCACCACTGAGCCTCAATAAGGAGTCCTAGGAGGGACAAATCAATTGGTATTGCGGTATGGGCAGCAGGCTCTGCTGTCCATACTGCAAGCATAGGGAGCCACAGTTCTCCTCTTAGCCCAGTTGGGGGCAGTGTATACAGAGCCCCTATGGAGGGCAGAAACTGCTCAATGTTAGAGGGTGGCTGGGCAGCTGTGATAAGGTCCCAGACCAGAAGGAGCTCGTGTGTAGGGCTTGTAGGCGGAGTCACAGTGCCACTGCCTGCCCAGCCCAGCCCAGCCCCTCAGAAAGAAGCATGCAAATATTAATTAAACCAATTCCAAAGGTTGTTACTAGGCAGGCCAGGGATTTTTTTTGGGGGGGGGGCGGAGGAAAGTGGAGCCAAGAAGCCTAAGAGCCTAGCCTAGGCAGGAGGCTGAGCTATGCGGGCTTTTCACCCTGACGAATGGCTCTCTCTCTGCCTCGTGACTCGTCTGCCTGTGGCGTCTGCTGGCATCATTTTGTGCTGCTGCAGGGCAGGCTGCCAAAGTGTGCCTGCTCTCTGTCACTCTGAGTAGTCTACTGGAGGAAGGAGGATTTATTTGCCACTCTTATTAAAAATAAAAAGGAAAAAAGGAGGCTAATAAGGATTTATATTTGCCTAAATTGTCTTGCTGACTGTGCACCGTTTGCTTTGCTGCCAGCCAGTGCACTCTAGGCCTGGTCCTGCTCAGGGAGGGACTGTCCTCCTGGGAACTGAGGTGGTGAGTAGCCTAGCTTCTTTCTTGGGGGACAAGAGT
The DNA here is from genome assembly GCA_003113815.1 of Sphenodon punctatus. Taxonomy (NCBI): domain Eukaryota; kingdom Metazoa; phylum Chordata; class Lepidosauria; order Sphenodontia; family Sphenodontidae; genus Sphenodon; species Sphenodon punctatus. The sequence goes on along the minus strand of QEPC01007499.1, from coordinate 3,002,635 downwards.
TGTTGCTGTTGGACAACAAACAAACAAGGGACAGGGGCAGCCAGGCATTTTTTCAGATTCTTTTTTTGGAGCTAGAAGTGTGTCTGTTACTCTGTTTAGACCGGGTGCTGGTCTGGTGAAGGGTGCCTCTACTTACAAACTGCGCCAATTGTGCTGCTGGCTGGCTGGCAGCAGTGGCGGAGTGGCTTTGCACCACACTTCCGGGTGTGTGGGAGGATGTACTGGCAATACGCATGTGCGAGCTCATGGGTGCCTGCCTGACTCTGGAGGGAGGAAATTCTTGGCAGCCCCAATAATTTTGCAGCCCTTGCTTAGCCTTGCTTGTGCTTTGGGCGTGAGGGTGGGGGGAGACCACCTACTTTAGAAGTATTGCATCACCACCTTTCTCCTCCCAACTGGATTTGGATGATGGTTGGCCACTAGACTAGGTTAGTGCTTTGTTGAGTGTGTGTCTGGCCTGCCCGCTCCCCCCTGTGTTTGCTGAGCCAAGAATGCAGGCAGGCTAGAGGGGACAGGCACAGCGTGAGGGAAGCCTGGGCCCTGTTGCTACGAGCCGCCGAAACCTAGTTTGGAATTTATTTCTCCACTGCTGCTGAACTGCAGTGTTTGGAGTTTGTTTGGCTGCATCCTGCCCTGGTGAGTACTATTTGACTTTTTGGTTGGAATTTTGTTGGGACCATCATGGGACTAGGGAATGGGAATGGGATGGGAATTGGGAACTTGGGGAAGGGAGTTGTTGGATTTTATTGTCTTTTAGAACTGGGTGGGGTGGTTACTAGAATGGAGGCCTGGTGGGTGGGAGCCTGCGGTGGGATTGGAGGGGTGGGATATTAGAATGGGTGTGTGTAGAATGGGGGCCTTTTGTACTGCAGCTGCAGAACTGTGCAGCATGGTTGAGGTCTTGGGGAGAGGTGGAACTCCATGCTGCTGCTCTTAGTGTGTGCTAAGGACTTCATATAATGTTGGGTTGAGATGGTTTGCTTTGCTTGCTCTGTGTTTGCATGATGCAGGTTTGCTTTGCTTGCTCTGTGTTTGCATGATGCAGGTTTGCTTTGCTTGCTCTGTGTTTGCATGATGCACTGCTGCTTCCCCTTTCCTCTCCCAAGCATGTGCAAAGGCCATTTTGTGGGTGCCCAGCCATTGCTGCTTTAATTTAAAATGGTCCATTTGATCATTTCCACCCTAATTGTCTGCTTTATGTTTTTTGGGTGTGGGGGCCTGGATGGAATAGTTTCTTTGCTTGAATTTTCCTTGCATGTTAAAATGGTCCCTTCGCAGTTTGGCTGGTAAGGCAAAGGAGCTGGGAGCATGAGAGCTTGCTCCTTGAGTTCTTGGCTAGTTTGTGATGTGTGGGTGTCTTTGGTTGTGGTTTAGGTTGTGTTTGAGGGAGGGTGTGTTCATTGCAGCTTAATAAACCACAGGTTTGGTGTTTCTGCTTCATGATTGGACGTATATAGGTAATTGGGGATTATAGTGCGGCAGTAACAAGGAGATATTGCACCAAACATAGAATTAAACATAGGGGTGAGACTTGGTGAGAAATACCGGATACGGATATCAGATCTCGTATTACCGGATTAAAACCAGTATACTGGTACTGGATTTTTTTCCCATTGAAATCAATGGGGAAGTTTTCCCATTGAAATCAATGGGAGAAAAATGTAAACCGAAATTACCTGTTTAAAGACAACAATTTTAAACATTCAATGACAGATTCATTTACTTAACTGCTAACCACTAGACTACACTTTGTGCCCAGTAGCCCCCACCGCCCCCAGTAGCCCCCACAGCCACCACTACTTTTTTTTCTTTAAATGGGGGGGGGTTTCCACAGCATTGGTCATCAATTTTATCAAATCAATCAGAAGTCAGATCATGACACACACTATGATGTCAGTCAAGCACGCAGTTTAGTTTGCTACTAGCAGAAAAAGGCAGAACTGCGTAGAGAGTGTCAGTTCTTGTCATAACACTTTGTGATACTAATCCAAATTTAATTGACCATCCTAGTTGACAACCACATATTCAATTGGCAATGCCAGACAACAACAGTTCCAATGCCAACAAAATCAACACAACACACACAGTGTCAATTAACCCCAAATTTAATGGACCATCCTAGTTGACAATCACATATTCAATTGGCAATGCCAGAGAGCAACAGTTCCAAAGCCTACACAATGAACACAAGTAACACACACACAGTGTCAATAAATCCCATTTTTATTTTTCTTTTTTTTTTTCTTTGATAACCACATATTCAATTGGCAATGCATTGCAATCAAACAGTTCCAATGCCAACACAATGAACACAACACACAACAGTGTCAATTAATCCCAAATTAATCCCCACAAATATTCAAATAAACCCTCTCTTCCCCAATTTGACAATAGCCCCATGGGGATAGGCAGTGGATGGGACCCCCAGTAAGAGGCTCTCCATCTCCCCTGAGGCAGGGCCTAAACCAGCAGCACGGCAAGTGGGACAGGGACATTAACCCTGAGTACTCCCTTGCAGCTGTCTACTGGGGGGATAGAGAGCGCTCTGTGGTCCTGTGTGCAGCACTGTCTTTTCCCCAACCAGACAGACCCCCCCAAATAGATCACGTTGCCATCACCTACCTTTATCCTGAACCTCCGAATCCTCGATTTTTATGCCCTCCTTGGCCACCTGTAGTCTTCTGAAGGTGTAGGCTTCGGGACACAAGCCTAACCTTCAGGCTTGGAGAACTGGGAGGACTGAGTTAGCTCCCAGTCCTGTGACAAGCCGAATCAGAAGAGATGAAAGGGAAGAGGACAGGACAGAGAAGTAGGAGGGGAAAGGTTTTTGTTTGGATGCATGAGAAGAGGAAGGGGAAGAGCTAGGTTCAGTGGGGAACAGGGTAAAGGGGATTCGGTTGTGCGTTGTCTGCTCCGTTATCTCTGTTGTCTGCTGCAGCTCTCTCTTCTACCTGGCTTGGAATTCCACTGCAAGGCCGGGGTGTCTCGGGGGATGCCCTCACCCCCAGGAAGAGGTTCTGCCCTCCCAATGCCCACTGCACCTCTTCCTGGGGGTGGGGGTGGGCAAAGTATTACTGTGGGCAACTGCATATGCGTGTGTGTGTGTGTGCGTATATATGCCAGGCTGGGGAGCTGGGGGTAACTTGTGGGGTGGGGTGGGGCCCCCACCCCCAGGAGGAGGTTCCACCCTCCCAATGCCCTCTGCACCTCTTCCTGGGGGTGGGGACCCCCCTACATATGAGACAGGTGTGGTAATGTATATGGGGGGCTGCCTGGGTGTAAAGGACCCTCCTGGGGCTTTCCACTCCAGTGTGTGTGTATATATGCCAGGATGGGGGGCTGGGGTGACTTGGGGGGGCGGCCCCCACCCCCAGGAAAATGTTCCGCCCTCCCAATGCCCACTACACCTCTTCCTGGGGGTGGGGGCGGGCACATTTTAAGTGTGTGCACTGTGCATATGAGATGGGGGGCTGATCGGGTGGAAAGGACCCGGCTGTGGCTTTCCACTCCAGTGTGTGGATGGGGGACTGATGGGGTGGAAAGGGCACTGCAGCACTCCATCGTGTGTGTGTGTGTATGGGATGGGGGGCAGGGGTGTCTTGTGGGGGGGTGGCCCCCACCCCCAGGAAGAGGTTCCGCCCTCCCAATGCCCTCTGCACCTCTTCCTGGGGGTACCCCCCCCGAGACAGGTGTGGGAATGAAAAGGGCCTTGCTGGGGCGCTCCACTCCCATGTGTGTGCGCATAGGGGACAGCTGCTAGGGGGCTGTGTGTATGGGAGTTTGCTGGGGCAGAAAGGGCCCTGCTGGGGCGCTCCATTCCACTCAGTTGTGGGAAATGGAAAGGGCCCTGCTGGGGCGTTCCACTCCAGTGTGTGACACTCCTCCCAAGAGTCTGCGTTGGAAACCCCATGCCTCTCCTGAGCCCCAGTCTTGGCCTCACACTGGTGTCCTGTCGGGGCACCCTCCTTCACTGTCTTGCGCTCCTCCAAGGAGGATGGGGTGGTGGTGACTGGTGGTGACTGGTGAGTGACTCACCATGAGCTTCCCGATCATCACCCTCCTGCTCACACACAGAACCCCCATCCCAAGACATTTGGGTGGTGTGGGAGAAAGCACATGGCAGTGAAGTGGCCCTGCATCACCTCTATCCCCAAGGGGGTAGGTGAGCTGTAGTGCAGAACTATGATCTAATGCCCACGGCCCGCTCAACAGCAGGGGCTTCAAAGTGTGAGGAGGAGACGGGGGTTCAGGGGAGGCTAGGGGTTTCCAACGCAGACTCTTGGGAGGAGCGCAAAAGTGTGAAGGAGTGTGTGTGTGTGTGTGACTGTGTGCGCGTGCGCACACACTGTGCACACCATACGCCCCACAGGGATATGATGGAGTTCCCACAGAGGAACCCCAGTGGGGCTCTGAAAAAGCTTCTACAAGAGCTCTGTAAAATATCACCAAAAAAATACCTCCTTGCCCTTCCTGGTGGAATGGAGTGGAAGGAGGTAATAAATCATAGTTGGCCGGCAGACAGTGGACATATAAATTTGCATGGGACTGAAGTAGTAGAATCTCTACTACTTTTCCCTGGTGGAGTGGTTGGGCTGGGAAGTTGCCATGCTGCGGTTGCCTATGCTGCGCAAACCAAGTGCTGGTGCTGTAGGCTTATCAATGCCACCACTGACCGAATTGCAGGCTGATGTAATTGCCTGAATTTTGTCGGGATGTACAGAGGTGCAGGGGAGTGAAGGTAGCAGGAGATGATATCCAGGGGCTGGGCAATCATACATCATCAGGCCCCACATCAAGGGTATTGCCCTCCATGAACCCAAGAAGGGGAAGGTTAGTCTTGACAAAGACCAACTCTTCCACAGTCCTCGGGTCCATCTTGGCACGATGTGGGCTGACGATGTCTCCCGCCACAATGATTACCCACTCCGACAATACACTTGTGGAAGGACATGAGATGTATCACAATGCTACCTTTGCAAGCAGGGGCCACAACTGCATTTTCTGTGACCAGTAGGCCAAAGGGTCAGTGTCAGCAGGGCAGGTGGGCTCGGCAAGATATTGAGAGACATATGTCTCTGCCATATCCTGTTGCTCCGGTCACCACCGGCACCTCCCTCCTCCGCCTCCAAGTCCACCAGCCCAGTAAACAACAAGGTGGATCAGCCCCCACTTGCAACCCCTGTAGAAACAGTAGTTGCCCCTTACAGCGGGGGCACCTGCACTGGGCAATACTGTCGTACCTCATTGACGAGCTCGACCCTGTTGCTCGACGGATTTGATGAATGCGGCCATGTTCTTCTTGACCCGTGGGTCGAGTAGCACGGCTAGGAAATATGGCCGACTCGCTTTCAAGTTGCTGAAACACATATTCAGCTCGTCTACCAATTTCTTTGCCAGCGCCCTCACAGGCCCACGCAGGTCAGTTCGAGAGAGCACGGCTCGCATCCATCGAAGCAGGATCATGAAGAGCATCATCACCTGGCTCAGAGTGGAGAGGTCTGCGCTAACCTCCACAGTAGCCTGGTAAAATGGCTCCAGAACTTGTGTCAGCTGCTCCACCACTGACCACTCCTCCCCGGTCAGTGGTGTCGCTCCAATGCTCCGCGTCAAGCAAAGGGCATGCAGCACCTCCTTCTGCTCCAGGAGATATTGCAGCACCAAGAAGGTGGAGTTCCACCTTGTGGCCACATCCTGTACCAGTTGATGAAGCAGGGAGCCCAACTCCTTCTGCTTCTCTCGCAGCGCCCGGCTGGCTGAAACTGACCAATAGAAGTGTCCGGGAAACTTCTGGGCAGTTTCAAGGAGGTCATCCAAGCCCTCAGTTCCACCTAAGACACCCTGAACCACAAGGGTGTGAGGGTAGTGTAGTATGGGGTAGAGGTGTGTGGGGCTGGAGGAGTGTGGTGTGGTGGGTGAAGGGTGTAGGGCTAGTGGAGTGTGGGGTAGAGGTGTGTGGGGCTGGAGGAGTGTGGTATGGTGTGGGGTCAAGGGTGTGGGGCTGTAGTAGTGTGATGTGGAGTGGTGTGAAGGGTGTGGGGGTAGTGGAGTGTGGTGGTAGAGGTGTGGGAGGCTGGAGGAGTGTGGTCTGGTGTGGGATGAAGGGTGTGGGGCTAGTGGAGTGAGTGGGTGAAGTACTGTGGGGGTAGAGGTGGGGGTAGGGGCGAAGGGGGGGCTAGTGGAGTGGGTGGGTGAAGTAGTGTGGGGGTTAGATTTGACGCATCACTTACCTGGCAGTCAACTACTCGTGCATCACGTCCGACACGTTGCCACAGTCATGTCACCAAGGCGCTCCGGTGACTTGGGTTTTGAAAAGAAAAGAAAAAAATTCGACCTGTCACAATCTCAGATGGCGCAAGATGGGTCACACAACACAGCATGACAACCCTGACTGGCACACAGCCACATTTTCCCCTCCCCCATTGTCAGGGCTTCAAAAGCCTCAGTTAGCAAGCAGCATGCATACTCCTCCAACTTGGCCTGGCAACTGGGGCACCCCTCACCCCAAAACTCCGGATGGCACAAGATGGGCCACACAACACAACAACCCTGGATGGCACATAGCCACATTTCCCCCTCCCCATTGGGGCTTCAAAAGCCTCTGCCACCCCAGGCACTTGTTGCTTGCTTGCTTGCCATGGCCTGGCCACATGGCATGCATGCAGCTCCCTCTCACCCTGGGATCCCAAGAGACTAGGTCCCCATTCTATTCCCCCCTCCCTTCCCTTTCTAAGGGGTACCAGGGGGTCCTGTAACTAATCCCATCCCATAAAACCCCAAAGGAACCCATAACTTTATTTACCAACTGTCGCACGCTCGCACGCCTCCAGAAGTCTTGGCAGTCCTTTCAGATACCAAACCTGCTGTAGAATGGCTTCCCAAGCCCAAGGTCCAGAAGGTCCCAGAAGGAAAAAAAAAGAATCCTACATTACTGTTGGCCACTCCAGCCAGCCAAGTGCCCACCCACTACTCACATCCCTACCCCCTCTAAAAAATCTTAGGAATAGGAAACCTTCAGGATTGGATGCCTTTTTTGATTTTCAAAAAAGGCAACCAATCCAAGGCAGGGTAAAAAAAAAAGCACCAAATGTAACACTTTGCACCACAGGGAGGGGGCAGGGAGGGACGGAACAAAGGCAAAAAAACAAAACAAAACCCAAACTGCCCAAAGTTCAACTGCCACAAAGTCATTTTTAAAAAACCGAGATCTGAGACCAATGCAAAAAACAGGTACGGTTGGGACTACCAGATCTCAGTTTTAAAATCGGTACCACTAACTACCGGCAATATCAGATCTCAGTGGATCTGGAATTCCCACCCCTAGTTAAAAATGAGTGAAAGAATTAAGCTTCTAAAACTAGGGCAGGGAAATTCAGAGAGGTTTCAAAATGGCTGCTTCAACACTTCTGTGGATACATAGATTGACAAGAGTATCAGCCAGAGTTCTGCAAGAGTATCAGCCAGAGTTCTGCTCATTCGGAAGGAATATTCTTGCCAAGGAGAGGTCATTGTGAAGAACGTCTACTGAAAATGAATAAATATATATTATTGCTTTGTATTCAAATTACTCTTTGCCATTGCTAATAGCTTACAGTCTAAGAAGGACAAGCATGAGGGGAACACAAGGGAGACACACACACACCTTACTGGGATGGGCTGCAGGGAGGGAACACATAACACCTGTGCTCCAAGCACTGCACTGGCTGCCTTTTGTCTTCCGGGCCCAATTCAAGGTGCTGGTGTTGACCTTTAAAGCCCTACAGGGCCTAGGCCTGACTTATCTGAGTGATCGCCTCATCCTCTGGGTCCCTGGCTGGCCCCTGCAGTCGTCTGGGGGCGCCCTCCTGGAAGTCCCATGCTACTGACGAATTTGGACAGACAGGAGGGCATTCTCGACGGCTATGCCATCGCTTTGGAATTCCCTCCCAGTGGGGGTTCGCCTCAGCCAGAACCTTCTCGCCTTCCGACGAAGCTGTAAAACATGGCTCTTCCTCCAGGCGTTTGATGGGGGAGGAGGGGAGAGTGAGATAGATTTGTTGGAGTAGGTTGGGGGCATTTTATACATTTAGGGTTTTTATGTTTTCTATACACACGATTAGAGTTTTAATATTGTATGTGATTAGAGTTTTTAGTATTGTTTTATATTGTTATTTATTTTTCATGTTCTATTTATATATCTTTATATTGTGATTATTGTTTTTGTGCCACTGTAAGCCACCCTGAGTCGCTGCAGTGAGAGGGGCAGGGTAAAAATGGACAAATAAATACCCATTTTTAGAGATTTTTTTTTTACAGATGGGAAATTAGGGCTGTAAATTTTCATATTAATTTCAAAATGTGGCTAGGCTCTGCCTACCGTTGCCTGGGCTCCACCTACTGTTGGCCAGGCTCCGCCCACTTGTGGCCCCGTCCTGCACCCCACCAGCCTTAGAACCCACTAGCTGCCACTGCCTCAAGGCTCGATTACTGCAATGCACTCTACATGGGGCTGCCCTAGGAAGCTGCAGCTGGTGCAGAATGCAGCTACCCGGTTCCTTTCAGGGACAGGTTGCCATGAGCACATTACACCTGTGCTTTACAGTCTGCACTGGCTACTTGTGGCTTTCATGATGCTGGACTGAACACAATTCAGGATGCTGGTTTTGACCTTTAAAGTCCTCAGTGTAAGACCTTTTTATTTGGCCAGGCATTCAAAGGAATAGATTTGAGGAGATGGCGATGGGGTGTTTTTAGTTTTGTGGAGTTTGAATTGTTTATTTTTTTATATACCTGTATTTTTTTGTGGTTGTGAGCCGCCCTGAGCCTTTGGGTATAGGGCAGGAAATAAATAAATAAATAAACATATAAATGAATATATAAACGGCCTCAGCCCCACGTTTCTGAAATACCATCTTTCCTACCATGGTCCACCATGACCTTTGCAGTCGGCTGGGAGCACTGTCTTGCGGCTAACACCTGTCAATCTTGTTCATATGACAAGGGCCCGCAGAGAGGCATTCTTCATTGCTGCTCCAGGACTGAGGAACTCCGTTCTCCGGAGGTCTGTCAGAGCTTGAACATGAGCATATTCTGGAGGCAGTGTGAAACGTATCTTTTTGGAAAAGTGTTTGGCAGACAGGGATTGGAGCTGGGGTGGGTGAGTTTAGGGTTGAGGGTGGGGTTTTAAAATGTATTTTAATATATTTTGTGCTTTTCATACTGTTAAGCCATTCTGAGCCTTAGGGGAAGGGCAGGGTTAACATAAATAAATAAACAAACATAAATAAATAAATAAAACATATCTATCCTTGAGTCCATGTTCGTATCTCTGCTACTTTCCCCTGAGCTCACTCTTTCAGAGTTTGAGAGAAGAGGCTGGATTTGTGGGTCAGCTCCAGGAATTGGAAAGGGCCAAATAAGTCACAGGCCTCATTTGGTCCGTGGGCTGGAGGTTCCTCATCCCTTTATACTTTCAAAGGGTATATAGTGACAGACACTATGAAAGTGCCATTCACTTTGGGGAGTTCCAAAAATTCTCCAGGAATCTTTGGAAATTAGCTTGTGTAGGTCTCTTAGGCCCTTTTCACACGGGCTCCCCCCCCACCCCCCTTCACACATGTTTGTGGTCAGGGGCACCTATGCAAACTTTGGCCGCGATGGGTGGGCGCCCGTAGGAATGACGCCCACGGCGGGTAGGGGTACGTATGCGCTCCCACGCTCCACCCATCACCCACACACAGAGCAACAGGCTCCAATGCTGGTTGCTCTGTGTGTGGAGATAGGTGGAGTTGAGTGTGTGCCCATTCCCATGGGCGCACCCCCCCTCCACCCCCACCCCCCTACTGCGGCTCGTTTGAAAAGGGCCACGGTTTTGCATGTCTGCCCCATTGCGCAGTTGGTGTTCTTCTTCCATTCTTTTGACCAAGCCTGTAATCCGGAGGTTCCAAAAAGTGGGATAGGAATCCAAGTCAGATCATGGCATCTGTGGGCAGGGTCCTAGAATTATATTTATCTCTATATGGGGTCATGCGGGAAAAATATTGGGAACCAGAGTCATAAGCTATGGTTGTCATGGGTTCTAAGAATCTGGGCAAGAAGGGCAAATAGAAGTAGTGGATGAGCATTGCTCTCAAGTATGTTTGAAGGATCCCCATGGAGTGCCTTGGTTGGCAGTGTAGGTTTCCTACACTGCCAACCTTCCTAACTTGAGCCACCTATTAGCCTCATCCTGGAATCTGGTGTAGGGTCAGTTGCCAGGGTTCATGATTGTTGTGTCTAAGAGTTGATTCACGTGAACAGATTACCCCAGGATACTTTTACCTCACAGAAATGTATCTGGAGTGCACACATGAATCAAAGGTAAAATATGAACCCCATGGCTGCTATATCTACAGTATTGGGTTTGGGATGTACTTCTGATCAACACAGGGTAGAATTGTTACCCTCTTCTTGTTGTTTTTAAAAAAAATTTATTCATAAATATTTCTAATTACAATATAATTAAATTTCAACCAGTCAATAAATTACAATAAATCTCAATAAATCTTAAAAAAACCTTAGGAAGCCTCCTCCATTAGTATATTAACATTTTTATAACCCTTCCAGTATTTCATAAACTTGCCCCATCTTTCCAAGAATAAATTTTCTGAAGTATTCCCTTTAAATCTAAGGATGGCAGTTGATTTTACCAGCTTACACACTTCCCAGCAGTTTACATTCTATTCTGCCATATCCAACTTTCCACCTTTCCGATTCCTTCTAATTTTTAATCTAGCTGCTCCCAGCAAATTAAACAATAATTCCCGATCTTTATCAATTTCATCCATACATCCCAACAGAAACATTCGTGGTGAAAAACCAATAGAATTGCCTAAAGTCTCCTCACACTTTTCCTTAACCTTCTTCCAAAATTCTTCCATGAAAAAATAAAATAATACAACTCCACCACCGATAACAATCAGCTTTAGGCTTCTGACATCTTCAGCACTTGACTGTACATTTAAACATCTGAGATAACCTAAACGGTGTATAACGCCACTGTGTAACAATTTAATACAATTTTTATTAAATTTCATCATAATAGAATATTTAAATATATATTACTATATATTCTTTCCCACATATCTGGAGTAATTATACCCAAATCATTCTGCCATTTTTTCTCATTCAGTAATTATTTTTCCTCCCTTTCCAAAGTTCCCAGAACGTTATACATTCTTTTAAGAGATCCTTTTGCTGGAAACTGCATTACTATCCATTTTTCTAAAGTTATCAAATCTCTTAACTTCAGTGATGCATCCAACTGCTCAGTTAGGAAATTCCTTAATTGAAATACTGGTTGGTACCAGGGAGGAGAAAAATTACTACTAATGTTTTTAATTTCCTGATAGGTTAACAATTTTCCTCCCTTTAAAAAAATCCCTAAAGCATAAAAAGCCATTCATTTCCCACATACTAAAATTTCCCAGCTGTCCATCCTTAATAAATACCTTATGATGAAGCACATACTCCAATAGGGAAATTCCTCCACATAACTGACCCCGCACCTTAAACCCTATCTTAGCAAAGGCTTTCCAAAATAGATTATTCCTCGCTTCAGCTGAAACATTCTTCATCTTCCACCATACCAATACAGAAAAAGGTGGACACTTAGTAATACCCTTCCCTATCCAATCTAAGTCATTAGAATATGGGATGAGTCTGGGATGAGTTTCAGGAAGTGACGCCGGCTGATAAAGTAGATGTCCTGGGGTCTGTCAGAGCCACTAGTTGTGAATTAGATCCTTGCCCGTCCTGGTTGGTGAGAGCCTCCAGGGAGATGTTGGGGACGGTGCTGGCGGGGGTAATCAACACGTCCCTTCGGCAGGGGAGAATGCCCCCTGGTCTCGAGGCTGTGGTGCGTTCCCTGCCGAAGAAGTCATCTTTGGATGTGGACACACTCGCCAGCTACCGGCCTGTCTCTAACCTTCACTTTTTAGGGAAGGTTATTGAATGGGCAGTGGCTCAGCAGCTCCAGGTTCATCTTGATAGCATCGGTTTCCTTGACCCGTTTCAATCAGGGTTTCTCTCCGGCTATGGTACAGAGACAGAGTTGGTGGCCTTTGGCAGACGATCTCCGCCAGGAGATGGATGCAGGACATTGTACACTTCTGGTCCTGCTAGATCTTTCGGCCGCGTTTGACACAGTGGACCATGGGCTGCTGGTGAGACAGTTGCGTGACCTGGGGGGTCTGGATGGGACTGTCCTTGGATGGTTCCAGTCATTCCTCTCGGGAAGGACCCAGCAGGTTGTCCTGGGGGCAGAGACTTCTAGCCCCCGGGTTCTGGACTGTGGCGTTCCGCAAGGTTCAATCTTGTCTCCATTATTATTTAATGTGTATGTGCAGCCCCTGGGGGAGATTGTGAGATGATTTAGTGTGTACTGCCACCAATATACTGACGACACCCAGCTTTACCTCTCCTTTTCAAACGACCCAGGTCCTGCCGTCTCTGTGCTGTCCCAGTGTTTGGAGGCCATTGCAAAGTGGTTATGGCAGAGCAGACTGAGGCTCAGTTCCTGATAAGACGGAGGTGATGGTGGTGGGTAGAGCAGGGGACGTGTTGGCCCCCTTGTGGAGGGGGTGCGCCCTGCTGTGGCTCAACAGGTGCGGAGTCTGGGGATGCTATTGGATTCGGGTCTCCGCCTGGATCAGTAGGTGGAGGTGGTGGCAAAGGCGGCTTTTGGTCAGCTGTATCTGGTGTGGAGGCTGCGCCTATACATCTCCAAATCTGACCTGGCCACTTTGATCCATGCCTTCATCACCTCGAGGCTGGACTACTGTAATGTGCTTTATGTGGGGCTTTAGTGTTTTAGTGTATATTGGAAGCCGCCCCAAGATGCCGTTGGCATGAGGGGGCGGCATATAAATATAACAAATAAAAAATATTGCACTAAAAGAGGTAATAAGACTTCTGCCTTATAATATCTTCTTACGTTTGGACAGCCTCTTCCTGCCTCTTCCTTTGACTTATGAAGTAGTGACCATGAAATTCTTGTCCTTTTCCCTCCTGAAATAAATTTACCTATTGTTTTCTCCCAGTCATTCATTCATTCTCCTTTAATAGAAATTGGCAAAACCATAAACAAAAACAACAATTTTGGAATCTTCACTGCAGCCACCATCCCAAACCAAGATAAATCAAATTTTTCCCACTTCCCCAAATCTCGTTTAATCCTTTGATACACACTTGATCTTAGCCAAAAGGCCGAGAAGCGATAAGGTTTAATCCTTTGGATAACTGGGAAATACTTTATCTTACCAGAGGGCGCTTTTACACGAGTGAGTAGCCGTGACGCGACCCGCTCACACGATATTTCAAAGTCTGGGTGGGATTAGATGAGACGGAAGCCCAGGGTTGTGTGCGTTGAAGACTGCGAATAAAATACCTAATTTAATTTACTTTAATACCAGTATTTAATTAGCAGTCTGCAAACAATGTGCGACCGCCTTCAAAGCGTGTGATCCCGGACTTCCGTCTCGTCTAATCCCGCCTTGCGGGATTTTGAAATATCGTGTGAGCGGGTTGCGCCACGGCGACCCGCTCGTATAAAAGCGCCCTACATCACCGACATTAGTTGAAATATTGACTCCTAAGTATTTGATTGAAGGTTTTTTTTCCAATCCAACTGTGTCTCCTGTGATATAACTAAATGATCAGAATGTTAGGAATTATTCAGAAGGGGATAGAGAATAAAACGGAGGATGTCATAATGCCGCTATACAAATCAATGGTGCGACCATACCTGGAATACCGCATGCAGTTCTGGTCACTCCATCTCAAAAAAAACTTAGCTGAACTAGAAAAGGTGCAGAGAAGGGCAACAAAAATGATCAAGGGCATGGAAGGGCTCCCGTATGAGGAGAGGATTGGTAGGTTGGGGCTCTCTCTTCAGTTTGGAGAAGAGACGACTGAGAGGAGATATGATAGAGGTCTATAAAATCATGAGTGGTGTGGAACTAATAAACAAGGAGCAGTTACTTACCCTCTTAGCTAGTACTAGAACTAGGGACACTCCATGAAACTCATGGGTGGCAAGTTTAAAACAAATAAAAGATTTTTTCCCCCCCACTCAGCGTATAATTAGGTTGTGGAATCGACTGCCAGAGGCTGTGGTAAGGGCCAGTACTATAGCTGAGTTTAAAAGAGGTTTGGATAGTTTTCTGGAAGATAGGTCCATTAGATGCTATTAGCCAGACAGGATTAGGGAACATGACAGGAGCTGGGGGAAAACAACAGAGAATGGATCCCTCATTGTGACCTGTTGGGTGCTTCTCCCAAGCCACTGTGATTGGCCACTGTTGGAGACAGGAAGCTGGGCTAGATGGACCATTAGTCTGACCCAATATGGCATTTCTTACGTTCTTATGATCTTTCCTTGAAATTTTAAACCCCTCAAAAACATGACAAATTTGGGTGATTTCAGAAGTGACGTGGTGAATGTCCACCACAGTCAACCTCAGTCAAATGCGGGTGGTGGTGAAAGCACCATGCATGTCTGTTTGTTCGCATCCAGATGTTCACCACAGTCAAACGTGGCCCAGGGTGAAGCTAACCACAGTTCGTGAGGTCGGGGTGGGAGGAGGTCCAGAAGTGTAGTGAATGGTCACCACAGCAGGGGTGAATGAAACGTAACTTCTGAACGGAAACCCAGCGGGCATCGCCGCAGGCTGCGAGCTGCAGGCCACGAGCCAAAGGGCCGTGGCCAAAGGGCGCAGCGCTTTGGGGCACTTCGGGGCCGCAGGGGGTGGGGGTGGGGTGGGTAAGTATGGGGGAGGTTTTTTCAGTGGCTGCCCCTGGTGGCAGCAGGGGGAGCACTTGGAGGGTTATTGGGGGTGGTCTTGGCCCGGTGAGAGAGGTAGCCGAGGGGTACGAGGGGGGATGGCCTCCACCGGCCCCTGGTGGCAGCAGGATGGTCGGGGGGGTGGGAGGGAGGTTTTGGAGGGGTGGGGGAGGTCGGGAAGGTCACTGGGTGAGCAGCCAGGTTTGGGGGGTCAGGATCAGGTGGACGGGATCAGGTGGATGGAGGGGAGGACATGTACTGGGGCGGGGACGGTATGGTCCATGGGGTCGGATGGCACGCGCCCCTAGGGCACCGAGGTACCTAAGGGAGGTGCAGGTTGCCATCCCCCCCTGAGGGAGAGGGAGGAGCTGGGTCCAAGGTCCGTACATGGGGGGCTGTTGCTGTTAAATGCGAGGTCTGTTGTGAACAAGGCCCCAATTATCCGGGATTTGATCTCGGATGGGGCTGTGGACCTCGCATGTATCATGGAAACCTGGCTGGACGAACTGACTGGTCCAACTTTGGCAGGTCTCGTTCCGGCCAGGTATGCCGTGCAGCATCAGCCCCGCATGGATGGCCAGGGAGGTGGTGTAGCTATTGTTTTTAGAGAGGAGTGGCCTGTTCGGAGGTATCCAGTTCAGGAGATTGTGGGTATTGAGGCCCTTCACGTGGTGTTTGATTTGGCTGGGGGAAAGCTAGGGGTGCTGCCAGGCCCCTTCCTGCCCAGCGGCATCCCTTACCACTCTTAGCAGAGCTGGCCTCGGAGGTGGCGTTGGGCTCCCCTAGGACTTTGGTTCTGGGGGACTTCAACATCCACGCCAATGCCAGCCTTGTCGGGGCAGAGCGAGAATTCATGGCCGCCATGGCAACCATGGATTTGCCCCAGGAGGTTATCTGCCTGACCCACGTAGGGGGGCGCACCCTCGACCTGATCTTCAATTCTGGCCTTGAGGCGGGGGGTCCAGTATTGGGGGAGGTTACAGCAGTGCCTTTGTCATGGATGGACCATTATCTCCTTCAGGCCAGTCTTCTAGCACACCCCCTCCAGAAGGGGAAAGGACCAGTTAAGATGGTCTGCCCTCGGAGGCTGATGGAACCCCAGCGGTTCCAAGAGGTCCTGAGGGAGTTAACCTTGGACTTGGATGGTCACTCTGTGGATGAGCTAGTCTGGCATTGGAACAGCTTGCTGGAGGA
>QEPC01007499.1:2965012-2985338 GCA_003113815.1 Sphenodon punctatus | reverse complement strand
GGGTTCGGGGTGCGGTGTCACCAGTATGCTGATGATACTCAGCTGTACCTCTTTTTCAACTGACCCAGACCCTGCTGTCTCGTTGCTACCACTGTTTGGAGGCCGTGGCGGAATGGATGCGGCAGAGCAGACTGAGGCTCAACCCCGATAAGACGGAGGTGATGTTGGTGGGGAGAGCAAGGGAGGTAGTGGCCCCCCTGGTTGGGAGGTTTCACCCTCCTATAGCTCAGCAGGTTCGGAGTCTGGGGGTGATACTGGACGCAGATCTCCGCCTGGAGAGGCAGGTGGAGGCAGTTGCTAAGGCTGCCTTCCGCCAGCTGTATCTGGTGCGTAGGCTGCGTCCGTTTGTCTCCGGACCGGACCTGGCCTCCCTCATCCATGCTTTCATCACCTCAAGGCTGGACTACTGTAACGCGCTCTACGTGGAGCTTCCCTTGTTCCTGGTTCGGAGGCTGCAGCTAGTGCAGAATGCAGCGGCTCGTCTCCTTATGGGGACGGGCCGTCGAGAGCATATTACACCTGTGCTCCGAGCTCTGCACTGGTTGCCGATAGCGTGCTGAGCCAGGTTCAAGGTTTTGGTGTTGATATATAAAGCCCTTTACGGTCTGGGCCCCTCATACCTCAGGGACCGCCTCGCCCTCTGCACCCCGGAGCGGCTCCTCCGGTCCGCCAGGGGTGCCTTCTTTGAGGTCCCCCGTGTTAAGCAGGGGGCCACAATGGAGAGGGCATTCTCGGTGGCCGGGCCGCACCTTTGGAACTCCCTTCTGGAGGAAACTCGCCTGGCCCCCAGCCTATTGACATTTTGGCATAATTGCAAAACCTGGCTGTTCACCCAGGCCTTTGGGGAGGCTGGGAGGGGAGGGTGAGGGATTTTTTAGCTCCCCCACCTGACGTATTATTAATAAATGTCTGTAGCCCTGTTTTAATAATTTTTATTTATTGTTATGGATGATTTTAGATTGTATTTTATGATGTTTTTATTGTTGGAAGCGGCCCCGGGCTGCTTTTGCAGGAGGGGCGGGGTATAAATCTATAAAATAAATAAATAAAAATAAATAAATAAACCCGCAGCCGTGGTGGAAGTAATTGACCCCAGCCACCATGCATTCTGGGACTCGAACTGCGGTCCACGTCTCCACTGCATGTCTGTTGTGTTCCCCCGGCCCATGTTCTCTCTGATTGCCCCCGGGCGGTGGTCACAATCCTGTCACTTCTATTGGGGCCGCCCATGTCACCACTGCCCGCGGTGAATCCGTTCACACCGGGACGGGATTCACTGTGGTGAATTGGAACGCGTCACTTCTGAAATCACCCTTTGTTTATCACATATCCTGATATCAATGAATATTGGTCGAATAATATCATCAAACTCTTTAATGAAGAAACTGTATTCATTAATGTCAGAACAATATCATTGGGATAAAGGCCGTAACCTGTCTTCCATATATCTCCACTCCTTCAATAACAGGATTTTGCCTTACTGCAATGGTCAATGACTCAATGCAAATAGCAAACACAAGAGGTGATAAAGGACGGCTTTGTCTCGTACCCTATCCAAGAGAAAATGATGTGGACCCATATCTCTCAATTGTTATAAAAGCTCTCGGAGAGTAAGTAGTCTTTGTCCACCTTACAAATCTATCCCCAAAACCAAATTGTAATAATACCTGAAAATAAATACCTCCATTCAACCATATTAAATGCTTTTTGAGCGTAAGGAACAGGGTAGCCATAGATTGAGTCTCCCCCCCCTTATATTTTTGTAAGATATTTATAATAGTCTCACTTTTTCTGCCAATTGCCTTCCCTTCATAAAACCTGACTGATCCTTATGAATATACTTCCCTATCATTCTATTAAGCCTTGATGTTAAAACTGCGGCAAGGATCTTATAATCTACAATAAGTAGAGAGATCGGGCAATAAGATTCCACCAGCAATGGATTTTTACCTGGTTTTCTTAGATCTTTTATATTGGCCTCATGCCATGACTCTGGAATAACATTCTCCATTATACTTCTCTGTAAAAATCTGAAATAAAGGTGGCGGGGGGTCCCACCTCAGATTTTAAATACTTATAAAATTTACCAGGAAGACCATCAGGCCCAGGAGATTTATGATTAGGGAGCCCTTCAATTATGGAGTCTAATTCCATCTGTTCCAAGGGTGCCTCCAAAATATCCCTATCTTCTTGAGAAATTTTTGGAATCTGCCATTTACTTCGGAAGAATTCAATATTAGTCTGATCTGGACCGGATGACGTATAAAGTTCTTTATAAAATTCTTCAAATCCATTCACTATTCCCTGCTTATTCTCCATTGTTGAACCATCTTTATGTTTAATCAATTCAGTTCTTTCCATAGACATTTTCCCTTTAATCCTGTTCACCAACATCCTATTAGGCTTATTCCCAAACTAAATAAATCTTTGTGTGGCATAGAACTGAGTTGTTGCTATCTTATTTGAGTTTAACAGGCTTAATTGTTCCTTAAACAGTTGAAGAGTGTTATAATTAGCCTTCATAGGAGCATTAATTCTGCTTGGATTATCTCTGCATCCTGACTTGTTTGTAATAATACACTATATAATTCATACAACAACCTCTAATATATGCTTTAAAGGCATGCCATGTCACCCCTGAAGCTACTTCTGTTGTTCCACTTGTAGTTGCTGGATGGTTTACACTGGGATAATTGCCTTTTGTAAACAAACCCTAAACCAAGACGTTGCACACTGAAGATAATGACTCTAAGCAATGGGACATGTTATGTTGGTGCCAAAAACATCTTCAGTGTTTATAGATCTTGTTTCCGACAGAGAGTCTCTCTGTTTGGAAGGGAGATTCCAGGGATTTAGAAAGTCCTCTGTGGGGCCTGGTGTAAAGTGAATGCAATATCCATGCAGCTGAGACATGTCACACATTTGCTCGATGATATGTCATGTATTTGCTAGGGCGACATGTTGGCACCTGCGTTTACTAGGGCACTGGTGTTATTGTATGTCTTTGTACTAATTCCATCGTACAAAACTGTTTCGGACCTCAGTATTTAACCTAAGGACTGTGGAAACGGAACATGAAAATACTCTTATCAAACTGAGTACATGAGGAGGCTTCAGTTGGTGCCATAAAATGTTCTAATATGTTTTCATTTCCTCTCCAACAGAAACAAAACTGTAAGTACTGCAGTGCTTTTGTGTTACTACGTTGGGATTGCTCAAACTCTTTTACCTTCTTCCATCTCTAATTTTTTATTGCATATCATGTTCCAAAATGAATTAAGTTTCCAAAACTATACAGGTGACAAAATCCCTATATTTTGGTAGATTAAATATAAATGCGAATTTCTCTGATAAGGGCTATTCATTTTTAAAGGATATGTCAGAATCCCAGCCATGGGGCGTGGCCAGGCCAGGGCAAGAGTCTGAGTCAAGCCTAGGGTCAGAGTCTAGTGCAGCTATCTGGGCTTATAATCCAATGGGCAATGCTGAGATATCTGAGGATTGTCACTGCCTGGGTGCTAGCAGGAATCATGAGTTTAGTTTATAAGTTTATTTTGTGTGACCATAGGCTATTACGAACAAACAAGTATACAAAGAAGAATCATGATGTGGGCAGGAAGTTCCAGGTAGTCAGTTCTAACAAAGTCCAAGGGTGAGGTAGAAACAGATTGGGTGATGGAGCCGATGAGGCAAGAGTACTCAAAAGGACAGGTCACTATCTGGTTTCAGGACAGGGTCTTGCTGGTACCTGAGAATTTAAATAAGAATCTCTGGCCAATCAGCAGCATCAATGAGGCAGGGGCTGGTGGAACTGGATTCTACAAGGGCAACGGGGATGCATCTCCTACGCTTCACCAGAGCATCCTGGTGGCAGTGTGGATACTGTTCATGCTTGTGAACACAAAGGAGCAGGGTTTAAGGTGCAGAGTCTCCTAAAATACTGACAGTAGGTTTGGGTTAGTTGTGGTTCCACAAAGAATATTCGGAAAAAGAATGCATATAAAGAAAGATCCTGACTTCTTCTTTAATAATAAATCTACAGTAGTTAGAAGAGTTGCCTGCTCTGTGCGTGAGTGCAGTTTTTTAAAACAGTTGTTTCTAAATCGTGTTTTGTTCTTGTTTTTTTTAGGTCGAAAGTTTAAAAAGTTCAACAAAGTCAAAGTTGTAAGAACACTAGATGTTGCACTCCAGCAGCCAGCCACCATTTCTAACGAAAGCCAGGCTCTGGCTCAGAGGCTATCCTTGTCTCCAAATCAAGAAGTGCAGTTTGTCCCTCCTCTAATCAGTGTCCTACAAGGCATTGAGCCGGAAGTTGTCTATGCAGGTTATGACAACACCCAGCCTGAAACGCCAAGCGCTTTGCTGACCAGTCTCAATCAGCTGTGTGAAAGGCAACTCCTCTGTGTTGTCAAGTGGTCTAAATCGTTACCAGGTAAACGCATCTTTTTATCGACAGTGAATTCTAATTAAGCCAACACGTGCCATATGAGTGGTTGTCTAAAGCAGTGGTCCCCAAACCACAGCTCGCAAGCAACATCCTTTCATGTTGCTTGTGACAGTTCAGTAAACAAATGCAAAATATGGAGTTGGAGGGAGGGAGGAGCAAGAGAGAAACTTGGCTTTGGAACTGACTCCAAAAATGCATCAGGCCTTCTCGTAGGTGTGCTGCGGCACCATTGGATGGTTTCACACCTATGGTCAGAGTGGCTAGTCATAAATCCTGAACTCTGAAAGTGGCTCACAACCATAAAAAGGTTGGCGACTACTGATCTAAAGAGTATGCTATACATTAACACAAACAGTGCACTGAGAAATTGCCAATTTGAATATATAATAAATGAATGACCATATCCACTCTTCTCTCCACTGTCTCCTCCTAGCTGAACACATTCAGCACAAGCTTCTTGTCCTTAATTTCAAGCCCTTCTTGGCCTTGCCCCTCCTGTCTCCCTCTGTACTTCTTTCCCAGCACAATCTTGTTTTTCCTCTGCCACCACCCCTTGCCTGCTTACGACTCCTTGAAGTGTATCCACCCCTTCTCCTTTGCCCCCCCCCCATGCCTGGAACTCTCTCCCTAGATACATTTCTTCTGCTCCATCCGTCTCAACCATCAAATCCCTCCTGAAAAACCTACCTCTTCCATCAGGCTTTCCCTAACTTCTCATCTCCTTAGTCTCCTCCCTGATTTTCTCAGTGGCCCCTTCTCCCCTGTAACTAAGCTAAGCATGTGCACCTGCAACTTCATGGATGGATTCCTGTCTCTCTCTCTCTCTGTTCCCCCTCCCCTTAATTTCCCTCCCTGTCTCTCTCTTAGATGATAAGACCACTGTGGTAGGGACCTGTCTCTAGCTGATGACTCTAAAGCTTCAGTTAGAGCTACAGCGGGTACTTAGCTCTTGGTAACCACTGGGAACCTGACAGGGTACTCGCCCCCCCCATCCCATGCATGTGTTACTGGGCATGCCGGGACGCCCCATGACGCCACTCCCGGCACCCACGGCTCCCCAGGCTGACTCACTGGGCTGCTGCTCCTCAAGTCCTGGTCTCTGTTCCTTGCTCCTTCCTGGCCTGCGTGCTGCTCAGCTGAGCTGGGGACTTCCCTGCATGGCTTTTTCTTAGGGGGGAGGGGAGCAAGGAGGCCTCGTCCCACCTTACTGGGTCCCCTGTTCCTGCGGGAGTCATATCAGGGGTGTGTGCGCATCCTCCGTGCACCTGTGTTTTTGGACCCCCTGAGAATGGTGAGGTGAGTCAGCCCGGGGAGTGGGGTAGTCTGTCAGGTTGCGTTTGGGTACCAGTTGGTGCCCGAACACAACTGGGGCAAGTCGGACGGGCATCTCAGATTCAACAGGGTACCTGACTTGCCAGGTACCTGGTTGCAGCTCTATTCTAGATACATCACTACCACTATATAAACATTTCATAAATTATTTATTAATTATTATTAATCATAATCATAATTAATAATGCTTTCAGTTCACCAGAAGGGTCTGATTTTACCTTTAGAAAGCTTGTTCTATGTATCAAATCTGAGATATAGGGTATTTTCAGATGTGACGGGCCTCTGGGCCTGCCATGCTGAATCACGGACCGGGATTGTTTCCTGATCCCGGTCGGTGACTAGTCCGTCTGACCTTCAGATGTGCCGGCTTCATCACTGATGGGAAACAGGGAGGGGCTAGTCTGGGTGGGGCTAAGCGGCACTCCGTGCAGCCGCATGGCCCCACCCTTCCACGGCCCCCCGCCCTCACGGAGATGGGTGGGCGCAGTAGCCAATGAGGTCGCAGCACCTGACCGCTCCCAGTGGCTGGGACCACGATCAGGAATGGATCAAGGTAACAGGTGTTACTTTTGGCCCATTCGCGATCGTGGTCAGTCTGACCACAATTTTGGCTCTGCGGCCGGCCGTAGGGCCGGAACTATGGTTAACATTGATCCTTGCCAGATATTTACCATGGTAAACATCTGGCAGGGATCAATAAGACGTTACGTCGGTCATGGCCACTCCATGTTGTTCACTGTGGTCTGCCGTGGCCATGTAACATCTGAAAATACCCATAGTTACTTGTGCGTTTACTGATACGCAGCAGTGGAGGTGATGAGATAGCAGGGCAGTCCTAGCTATTTTCTGCCTCGGACAAAATTAATGTTGCCTCTCTCTACTCCCTGCATCTACAAAATCACATATAATTCACATGCATCTGAAGATCTTCTAGTGAGATATCAAACACTTTATCATTTTATTAGGTTTCAGTGTACCATCCACATTCACCCAGCATCACCTCAGTCCACATTCCACCCCTCACGTTCTTAGCCATCATCTGACTGAAAACTTGCAGAGTCTGTTACAAGCAGAGACTCCAGGCCCAGGCTATCTGCTCTGGGCCCCTGGCAGGAAGGCCACTCAACAGGCCATGGAAAGCTCAGTAGGAGCTTAGAGGTGGTAGGTGGCTCAGTGCTGATAGGCAAGCAATGTCCGTGGGGGGAGGGGAAGCTGTAAATACAAGCAGCACCCTTGTACCGCAAGAGCATATGCGATGTGAACTTCAGATCTCGTCCATGCTAGAAGGTGTTACCCCTTCTTCACTTGTGGTAGAGCACATGCTTTGCATGTTTAAGGTCCCAAGTTCAATCCCTGGCATCTCCGATTCAGGATCTCTGGTAGCACGCCTGGGCGAGGCCTCTGCCGGAGACCCTGGAGAGCCAGATTTGAAACCCTGCTGCCATGCTAGGTTGTATGAGTTTCATGTCTCTTTCGAAGTCATTTATAAAGGCAATTTAAATGTTATAAGGCGCATGTGCTTTGCAGAGTAGCTGGCAATAAAGCAACAGTCTTGCCTAGAGAGAGAGAGTCTGGAAATGGCAAATTTTCAAGTGCTAACTGCATCTCATATATCAGCACCCTTTGTCACAAGCAGGTTTACTGTGGGTGTTTTTAAACAAGCAAGGCAATGGGGGTGGGGGTCTGTGGCCACAGCGTGGCTCTGCCACAGAGCACCCACACAGGTGGGGTGCATGGGGAAGGGTTCAGTTCTACAGAGGAAGCCACCCTGCACTCCTCCTTTCACGGACCATGAGGGAGGAGCGGATGGGACATGTCTCCAGTGCGAGCGCTGGAGTCCTCAGTGCTCCCGGCCAGTTCTTGTGACTTGCAAAACCTACTTCCCCCATCCACCATGCCTATGAATGGCAGACTGGATCTGCTGGCGTAGCTGGCGGCTGCTGTTCGTATGGGCAGGGGCTCCGTGGCTGCCCGTTGCCATAGAACTATTTGGCTTGCCCCGCATGAAGCACTCCGGCTTTCCCAGCAGTGCTCCATGAGTAGGTGCTCCGTGGCTCGCAGAAACATGCATCCGTCTGCTCCACCTTCAGACGGGTTTTCAGCTATGTGGCTCCTGGGTGGCCATGAGGGGTAACATCTCATTTGAAAACACCGTCTCTCTCTGTGCTTCGATAATTACCAATCTCAGTTAATCTCTCTTCATAGTTTTCACATCTATCCCGACTCCTAAAAAATAAACCAATCCTGTATTGTAAAGAACTGCAGCACACATTTTGCCTCTTCAATTGTTTTAAAACCGAACGGTGCTAGAGATTTATTCATCCATGGCTGGTAATGGACACAAGTGATGGAAAAGATTGCTTCATCCATCAATATATTAGATGATATAAATGAACCCAGAGGTATTTTAAAAGTTAATGAAGGCTTGTGTTTTCTTGGCCTGCGCTCTAGCAACATGGATATTGAAAGACGACATACTCATCTTGCATTATGTGGCGTTAATAGTAACTAATATATCCAAAGAATTAAGAAAGGACGGTTCCTCCTTTGGGGAAAGGGTGACACTAAAGAAGAGTGAAAATCATTATTCGACACTCATTAACACGTAGGTGGTTTGTGAAACCCTGATGAGAAACAACAGAGGAACTCTGCTGTTCTCATCTACATTTTTGAAGAATTCAAAAAATCTTAAATGGGAGAAGTGCAATGGCTTAATCCCTCTGGGATAACTCTTCCATCTTTGGTAGTGGTTTGTTGTTTTTTGCCAAATGGACACATCACTCTATTTTTATCCAAATGCTCAAACTTGCAAAACTTGTTCTAAATATAAGGCAAACTTTTTTCCAACACTTTAATGTTCATATGATGTTCATATGATGCAAGAACTGTATGATGCGGAGGTTCACATGAACAGGGTGTTATCATTTTGCTTTTTGTAGCAGACACCATAATATTTTCCTGTTACTGTGATAGAACGGTCTAAGCACATTGCTGTAAATGTCATAGGACATTTACAGCAATGTACATTTACAGCATAAGCACATTGCTGTAAATGCTGCTATCTCACTGTAAAGCACTGTACACGCAAAGCCCTGGATGTGGTTTATTAATTACAGATTTGCAGATTTACATTACATTATAGATGTGTTGCACGCTGCAGCATGCAAGGCTTTACCTCTGCAATGTCTAATGCTTGCTGGTTGGCAAATCTACACGGTAGGATGGGATTGAAGCAGAGCCAAGCATAGGTCCTGTAAGGCTCCAGCCAAGCAGCCATCTTTGGCAGGGAGACTAGAGAGCAGGCTCTCCCACGCTCTGCTGGAGAAGCTATCAGCATGCACATTCCCAGTATGGGCTCCCCCACTCCCTCCCCTCTGGTGGCATCAATCTCGGGCATGCAGAGGGAAGGGTAGGGATGCCTACAATTGCCATGCAGTACTGGCTGTCATCCATTCCCCAAATTGGGGAGGCTGCCAGCATGGGAAGGCCAGCAATGCATAGATGGACGTGGGTGTCCTATACCCTATCCCCCTGCTCTCAATCAGCGGTGGATTACGGGCCCCCCATAAAGTGCAGCACCCTAAGTGGCTGCTTTGCCAGTTTTATCTTAAAGCCAGCCTTGGGTCAAAGTAGCTCTCGTGTTTATTTATTTATTTATTTATTTCAAGCATTTATATCCCACCCCTCCTGCAAAGCAGCCCGGGGCGGCTCACAACACAATTAAAAACAATAAAATACATTAAAATTCAATAAAAACAACATATATTTCATATAAAAATATAAATATAAACAGGGCTTAGCAAAAAAAAGGGGTAGGGGATTAAAAAGACCCTCCCTACCCTCCCCCAAAGGCCTGGGCAAACAGCCAGGTCTTACAGTTCCGCCGAAACGTTAAAAGGCTTGGGGCCAGGCGAGCTTCCTCCGGAAGGGAGTTCCACAGCCGCGGCCCCACCACCGAGAATGCCCTCTCCATCGTGGCCCCCCGCTTAACACGGGGGACCTCTAAGAGGGCACCCCCGGCAGACCGCAGGAGCCGTCCTGGAGCGCGAAAGGCGAGGCGGTCCCTAAGGTATGAGGGGCCAAGACCGTATAGGGCTTTATAGATCAACACTAGGACCTTGAACTTGGCCCGGCACGCTATCGGCAGCCAGTGCAGAGTTCGGAGCACCGGTGTAATATGCTCCCGGCGACCCGTCCCCGTAAGAAGACGAGCCGCCGCATTCTGCACCAGCTGCAGCCTCCGGGCCAAGAACAAGGGAAGCCCCACGTAGAGCGCGTTGCAGTAGTCGAGCCTCGAGGTGACAAAGGCATGGATGAGGGAGGCCAGGTCCGGGCCAGAGACGTACGGACGCAGCCTACGCACCAGATAAAGCTGGCGGAAGGCAGCCTTAGCGACTGCCTCCACCTGCCGCTCCAGACGCAGGTCTGCGTCCAATACCACCCCCAGACTCCGGACCTGCTGAGCTACAGGAGGGCGAACCCCCCCAACCAGGGGGGCCACCACCCCCTTCGCCCTCCCCACCACCATCACCTCCGTCTTATCTGGGTTGAGCTTCAGTCTGCTCAGCCGCATCCAATCCGCCACGGCCTCCAAACATTGGGATAGCACCGAGATAGCAGGGTCTGGGTCAGTAGAAAAGGAGAGGTACAGCTGAGTATCATCAGCATACTGGTGACATCGCACCCCGAACCCTCTCACGACCTCCCCCAAGGGCTGCATATAGATATTAAATAATAATGGAGACAAGATCGATCCCTGCGGAACGCCACACGGTAAGGCGCGGGGGCTCGATGTTTCCTCCCCCAACACCACCCGCTGGCTCCTCCCCGAGAGGAATGAACGGAACCATTCAAGAACAGTCCCGTCCAGACCCCCCCGGTCACGCAGTCGTCTCAACAGCAGCCCATGGTCCACGGTGTCAAAAGCGGCCGAGAGATCGAGCAGGATGAGAAATGTCGAACATCCCGCATCCATCTCCCGGCGGAGGTCGTCCACCAAGGCCACCAACGCCGTCTCGGTGCCATAGCCGGGGCGGAACCCAGATTGAAAAGGGTCAAGGAGCCCGATGTTGTCCAGATGAACCTGGAGCTGGAGCGCCACTGCCCGTTCAATAACCTTCCCTAAAAAGGGAAGGTTAGAGACAGGTCGGTAGCTGGCGAGCGCATCCACGTCCAATGATGGTTTTTTCAGCAGGGGGCGCACCACAGCCTCTTTAAGGCAGGACGGCAACCCCTGCCGAAAGGACGCATTCACTACCCTCGCCAGCACCGTCCCCAACGTCTCCCCGGAAGCTTTTACTAACCAGGACAGTCACGGATCCAGTTGACAACACGTGGCTCTCACAGACCCCAGGACATCCACCGCATCGGCCGGCGTCACTTCCCGAAACTCCCCCCACAAAGATGGACCAGACGGGCCCTCTGCCCCCTCGCGCTCACTTGGAGTTCATAACTTTTAACTAGTGCTGAAAATGGGTATTTGAAATTACTCAGTTTTTACCGAGTATCTAAGTATTTTACTTGGTTTTACCAAGTTCTGAGAAATTGGCCTGGTACTCGGTAAATCCTCAAATGAGCTTTCCAACACATGGGGCTTTCCATGCCCCTAATATAAGGGGACGCAGAAAATACTTGATACTTGATTTTATTTTACTGAGTATTTTACTGACTTCCAAGCCCAAACACTCGGAGCCGGTCCTTGGAAACTCGGAAATACTCGTAAATTAAATTTTTACTATTCAGTGTAACCCTACTTTTAGCGTTCATACTTCAGCCCTCCCCACCACGCACTTTAGGAAAGAAGGTGTAACTCAGTGAAGCAACTGGGATTGGACAGTTAACTAGATACTCCCTGCACTGAACATTCATTTTAATTTGTCCTAAAAATACGTTCTCTGAATGACTATTTATTCGAAATGTTTGACCATAGGTCTTGGCATATACACAAATAAATAAACAGAAATATAACAAAGTAAATAAATAATACAAAGGTAAATATACAAGAGTAAGCAATTCTCCTGTGGAATTCATACAACTAAAAGACGGCAAAATAAACCAACCTATTCCGGGCCCCATTCCTTAAGGTATTGTGCTCTTATCCTGCGTGCATATGCCAAATATTTGGCAACAGAAAATGTTTTAGCAGGAATACTGTCAGCCAGTAAGGAGGACACATAGACCTCCTCTAATCTTCCTGGTAAAGGTCTTATTAAAGAACAAATTAGCCTCTCTCTGGTGTCGACATATAACCTGCAAAACAATAAGGTGTGGGCAACTGTCTCAACCTCACCCGATCCACAAGGACAAATTCTTAAATGGAGCAGAACACCCCTATATCAACCCTCCAAAAGGGCTGAAGGGAAAACGTTTAGCCTCGCCCTAAGGAACATAGCTCTCTGTGTCAGAGCAAGGATACTGACCAAGTAAATGGCATTAGATTGCCCATGCAGCATTACAGGTAAGTAACCAGTGAGAGATCTTGCCTCGCGCATTTTAGATGCTTCATTCTGGTACTCAGTATCTGCAAGTTGTTGGGAAAGTTCTACTCTGGCCTTTGCATATCCCTGCGATATTAGATAGGGAATAGAAAACCCCATTTGTTTGATCTTATCCTGTATTTTGATCCAACCACATGCAGAGTTATCAGAAAAAACCAGTGGCAAAAGACCTTCTGGATTTAGAAAGGAGAATCGGAGCCAGTAATTCAAAGCTGCATGCCAAGTAAGATATGCAAGAGATACTCTACCTGTCTCTCTTCTTAACACCGCATTAGAACTACCTGGCGGAAGCCTCAATAAACTTTTCAAAAATTTAGATTGCACTCTTTCAATATCCGAGGTTTTATCTAAACCCCAGAGATGTGTACCATAAAGCAGCTGTCCCCCAATTTTAGCAGAAAAAACTGTAATTGCTGGGATAATCAGTTGGCAATTTTGTGCACGAAAGCAACGATTAATTGCAAAAGCGCTCTTCCTAGCCTGCTCAATTGCTGAGTTCGCTTGCACCGTCCATGTTCCTCTTGATTGGAAAACTATGCCTAAGTAACGAAATGAGGAAACCTGATCTATCTTTTTTCCATCCATTACCCAGGCATGATTGTGCTGCTGTTTGGAAAAGATCACCACTTTGGTTTTATCATAATTGGGCAGAGCACAGTTCTATAGTGTGTCTCATTCCAACTAGAGTCCTTGACATCAGTGCAGAATCATCTACGTATAAGCAGCATGACAAATGTCTATTATCCAGCTTCAGAGGGTGATTATCTGTGATACTGCAGGAATCAGGTCATTTATATAGAAATTAAATAACCCTGGGGCCAAAATACAGTCCTACCTGACTCCAGAGCAAGATCTAATTGGATCTGTTAAATAGCCCTGTTGGTTTAACTTACCTTGAAGAGTAGCATCATTATGTAGCGATCTCATAAGAAACAGGAGGTGTCTATCAATATTAGACTTCCATCTTGGACTTGAAGGAGAGAACAGCTCA
Source organism: Sphenodon punctatus (assembly GCA_003113815.1). Classification (NCBI taxonomy): domain Eukaryota; kingdom Metazoa; phylum Chordata; class Lepidosauria; order Sphenodontia; family Sphenodontidae; genus Sphenodon; species Sphenodon punctatus. Next base: position 2,972,071 of record QEPC01007499.1, on the reverse strand, counting down.
GCAGAAGAGCTGCTGCAAACATGAACTAAAAACTTACATATTCTCTAAGAGACTTGGGCCCGGCTTGAACATCAAAGCCACGAGATACGCTGATGAACTCGAACTGAACCATAGGGTAAGGGAACAGTTCGGGATCTCAGTGTATCTTAGAATGCGTGTACTTTATGTTTGATTTGACTTGCACTATCTGATCAACAGCCTCATACTTGTATGTACTCAATATATGTTTTATAATCAAGCCTAGCGTGCTTGTGTGTTTATTTGGCCTTGGGGAGTTCACAAAGGGGGCACTCTATCTAGGTGAAAGCCTAGAGGAACCTTTTTCACATAAGACAATCCCACTGCGAAGTCTTCCAATCTACGGGTGGCCAGAAAAGGTTCTCTGAGTTACGGCTGGGCTGGGAGATCAAGGGGAGGTGTTTCTGGGGGTGCGGACTTCTGAAAGCTCCCTGATTACGCTGAGGGTTTCTGATCACGTGGGAACACATGCGGGCACAGGCAACTGGGTTGCAGCTGACCTGGTGGGCATTCGGGGGACAGCCTCTAAAGGAAGAGAGGGCCCCAACCTCGTGACAGCGTATTCTGCACAAGCTCCTCGTTTTCACCTACAAAGCCCTTCACAACCTCGCTCCACCCTACCTCTTGGCCCTGATCTCCCTCCGAACCCCTACTCGAGCACTCCGCTCCTCTTCCATCCTCTCCCTCACCGTCCCACGCCTCCCCCAACCGCCTTCATCCCTTTTCCCTCACTGCCCCACACGCCTGGAACTCCCTCCCTGCCCACATCTGCCTTGCTCCCTCCCTTCGTACCTTCAAGTTCCTCCTCAAAACCCACCTCTTCCACACCGCCCTTCCTAACTCCTGCTAATCATCCCCACCCAGGATTATCCCCCACCTGTTATCTGTAAACTCCCAACTTACTGCAATCAAGCCAAGAACGTGTACCTGAGCTTCTGCATCCTCATGAATGTTGCATCCCTTGTCTCTCCCTCTGTTCCCCCTTCCCTGTCTCCCCTCCCCCTGCCTTTAGTTCGTAAACTCTTGGGCAGGGACTGTGTCTATCTTATTCTTTGTAAAGCACCAGGTACATCGCTGGCGCTATATAAATGCTTATAACAATAATTTAGAGCTAGGTGTTAAATCAAATACCGTTCTAAATCCAGGGACATAACATACAGTTTGCTGCTAGACTGAATATATTTATTAATTAAGCGCGAGAGAATAAAGCAGTGCTCCAAGGCAGATCATCCCTTCCTAAACCTCGCTTGTTCGTCAAAGAGTATATGCTCCTTATTTAACCATTGTTCTAATTTAATCAAAAGATGCTTAGTGTACAATTTCCCAATAATGTTCAGCAGGCTAATGGATCTATAATTGCATGGTTGTGCCCTGTCACCTTTTTTATAGATAGGCACCACTATAGCTACGTTCCAGCACTGTGGGACTTCCCCTGTCATGTCAATGTAGGAGAATAAGGAGGCCAAAAGGGGAATCCACTATGATATATGCTCCCGCGGGAGTTCTGGTGGGATCAGATCTTCTCCAGGTGCCTTGCCTGGCTTAAGGTGCTCTATAAGGTCCCTTATTTCATCATGCGATGTTCGGGGCCGTACTGGGAGTTCTACCGGGGAGATAGGATCAGCAAAAGCCATTGTCAACTGATTATAAATAAGGTCAAAATACGACTCCCATGTCGTTTTTGGAATATTATAGTATGTCAGATTCTTACACCTGCCCATAACACCATTGACCAGCCACTAAATGCCAGCACTGTCTTTTCCCTCCGCTTTTATGGCAAGTTCTTTCCAGAAGGCTTTGGGATAAGAGACCTTATTGTAAATAAGTTTCCTGTAGGCTCTCTTTAACTCATAGAATTCCCTTGGGACCTTCATGAGGTTGGAACACCTATATGCGGAATAAATCTTAGCTATTGTTTTCATACTAAAACATCCTTTATCGATCGTACCTATTCTGTTACCTGAAAATTAGGCAGTTTTTACACGAATGGAGGTGGGGAGGGATGGGCGTTTGGCTGCGGGTAGGTGGAGGGGTGTGTGTGTGTGTGTCTCTTTACATGGAGACACACTCGCTCCCACCCACCTCCAACAATGGGGTCTCCTCTGGTTTTCCGGACGGCCCCGTGGGTGGAGATGGGTAGGTGGGTGTGCATCGGGAGCGGCACACACAAACACTCACCATTCATGGTGTTTACATGGGTGCACACCCATCCCCCCCAGCTGTATAAATGGACACCCCCACCAACACCCGCCAGAACACCGAGCGGGGAGGGCGGGGGCATCCATATAAAAACGACCTAACTTCAGATAGAAAAATGTGTTGATTTGAAGCCCTTTCTTAACTTGAGGAAAAGAGTCTTCCTGAAGTATGAAGTGCAGTGTGCCAAATTCAGTGGTGATCTAAAGTTGACTTAATTACCTACAAAGCACATGCTGGTCAAAAAACAATTGAAAATTTTGAGCATGCATGTACTATTTCAATGGGCATTATAGAACCACATGTATAATGGGGTGAATAGTTGGCAAAATAAAGTAATTTGAACTGATTTGGCATTGAAGAAAAAGTATGATGCCGTGTTAAGTTACTGGACAAGTCACCAGGAGATGCAGATTCTGTTTCCTGCTATGCCACAGATACCATTCATGACCTTGGCAAGTCAATTACTCTGTGAATCAGCTTTCCATCTGTCAAACTGGGATCTCCAAGAGATTAATAAGGATAAATACAGCAATGGCAGTTAGGCGATGGGGCAAATATAGGTACCTTAGGTGGAGTCAGAAAATGTTGAAAATGAACTGTTATTTTTGGGTAGAGGCCAGTATAATTTAGAGTCATGGTCCCTAATATTGACATCATGAAGTAGGAGACGATGTTAATGATGAAGGAAAAGTTATTTTATTTTGCATCTACTTTTACTACTTGCTTTTACCCCCATACCAGAAGTTCCCAAACTGTAGGTTGTGACTCCAAGTGAGGTTCATGACCTTGGAGTAGTTACGATCTCAACTGATATTGGATCTGCTTTGCATGCCTCTTTTTTTTCTCTCTCTCTCTGGAGTGACGGGATTATAGTTAAGTCTCAAAGTGGGGTAACCAGAGCAAAAATATGGGAACTACTGCCCTTTACCTTATTAATCCCTCATGAAGTACAAAGGTAAAAAGAGGAAGGAAAGAATACATTGAGGGGAAACCAGCACTGGATCTTAAAAGCACCTGGAGAATAAATAGGTCTTTGAAAAACGAGATGGGAGAAACTGAAATGAGCATCTGGGGAACCAGCAAGTTCCACACTAAGGGGTCTGCCACAGTAAAGGCCCAATCGCCAGATGAATAACGGCATGATGGCGAGATCCCCAAACAGTGGGTGATTTGTGAGCGTAGACAGCCATCAGGATGAGGCTCCAGAACAGGTCTCGAATATACCAGTCAGGGCCCTGAATACTACCAGCACAGTCTTAAATTCAGTGGGCACGATCCCAAACCCCATGCGCCACACAAACCGTGTGCATGCAACCCTCGCAAGGAAAGTGTGCACAGCTGCGTTAGCATGCATGGCGAGCACAAGCCACACGCGCACGCACCCGGTGTGCATATCCCGCGTGTGCAGGGGTTTGGGATCACCCCACTAACTGCCCTGGGCCTTAAGGGAAGGGTGGGGTATAAGTGGCAAATAAATTAAAATGATTTGGGGTGCAAACCTCCATTCTTTGTAGCCAGTCGTTCACGTTCAAATTGACTTTCTAATGGTGGACTGTGCCCTAAGTCCCTGTCTGGTCCAAAGATAAATATTTTCTTACTCTACACAAAAAGTTACATCATTAAGAGAAAACTATCACTAAAAATCTGCCACTGTACCCGAGGATTGGAGGGTAGAAAACGTAGCACCAATATTTAAAAAGTGCTCCAGAGGCAATTTTGGAAACTATATACTGGTGAGTCTGATGTCAATGCTGGGCAAACTGGTGGAAACGGTTGTTAAGAATACTGGGTATATTGAAAAAACATGGCTTAATGGGGAAGAGTCAACACAGATTTAGCAAAGGGAAGTCATGCCTCACTAATCTATTGAAATTTTTTTTGGGGGTGTAAATAAGCATGTAGATAAGGGTGATCCAGTCGATATAGTGTATCTGGATTTTTAGAAGACATTTGATAAGGTCCCTCATGAGATACTGTTGAAGAAATTAAATAGTCATGGGATAGGAGGCCTATCGTGAATCAGTAACTAGTTAAAGGATAGGTAATAAAGAGTAGGACTAAATGGTCAGTTTTTGCAATGGAGAAAAGTAAATAAATGGTCCCTGTATTGCGACCGGTTGTTTAATATATTTATTAATGGTCTGGAAAAGGGAGTAAAAAGTGAGGTGATCAAATTTCCAGATGATACAAAGTTATTCAAGGTAGTTAAAACCTAAGCAGACTGTGAAGAATTGCAGGACTGGGTGATGGAGCATCTAAATGGCCGATGAAATTTAATGTTGACAAGTGCAAGGAGATGCACATAGGGAAAAAGTGTGTGGCGTCGTAGTCTAAAAAAGCAAACAGGATGTTAGGAATTATTTGGAAAGGAATACAGACTCAAACTGAAAATAGCATAATGCCTCTATACAAATCTATGGTGTGACCACACCTTCAATACTGAGTGCAGCTCTAGTCCCCACAGTTCAAAAAGATCTAGCAGAACTAGAAAAGGTACAGAGAAGAGCAACAAAAATGATCAAGGATATGGAACGGCTCCCCTACAAAGACTGGCTTGATAGGTTGGAGCTCTTCAGCTTGGAGAAGAGATGACTGAGGGGGGCGATGATAGAAGTTTATAAAATCATGTGTGGTGTGAATGAGTAAATAGGGAGTTATTTGCCCTCTCAAATAGTACTAGAACTAGGGGACACTCCATGACACTAAGTGGTAGCAGTTTTAAATAAAATAAAGTATTTTTTCACTCAGCACACAGTTAATTTGTGGAATTTGTTGCCATAGGATGTGGTCGAGGCCAGTAGTATAGCTGGGTTTAAAAAATGATGGGAGAAGTTCTTGGAGAGTAAGTCCATTGATGCCTATTAGCCAAGTAGTTTAGGGGGTGTAACTTCTTACTCTCGAGAGCTGGGAGTGAACAGGGAATGGATTACTCATTGGGACCTGGGGGGTTTTCATATGTGATGGCGTGATGCGTTGCCATGCTTTGATCCTGCCCGGGGTGTGGGCCCTTACCCTGGGCAGGATCCAGCTGGGCTGCTGAACAGATGTACCGGCGGCCTGGGCTGGGGAGAGGGCGGGGCGATGTGCAGATGCGGTCTGCATGGCTCCGCCTCCCCACGCTGCTGAGCACAGCCTGCCCTCCTCCCTGATGGGTGGGTGTGGCGGCATATGAGGTCACCATGCCCACCCAGAAAAGCTCTGGCCCCGGATCAGAGTTAGGTAGACTGGGCTGTCACACATGAGAGGTAGAGTGGCCCGCTCTACCCTGGTCCAGGGATGGCTTCCCCAGACCATGGCAGGACTTAGTCTGCGCTGTGTCTTGGCAGGGAGCCCAGGTCACAGCGTGGGCTAAATCCTGCCACGGTCTAGGGAGAGCCCTGATCCTGCCTGCAGTAACATCTGGTGGGCGGGATCAAACGTGACGGCACCACCAGTGGCCATGCGGATTAAAGCTTGGCCACCCGTAGTGGCGTCATGTTTGTTGGATACTTCTCCCAAGCAACTGAGACTGGCCACTGTCAGAGACAGGATGCTGGGCTCAGTGGCCCATTGGTCTGACCCAGTATGGCACTATTTATGTTCTTATGTTCTGTGACTGCAGAATTAATCATTCGTTAGTCTTGAAAGGTCAGAATTGGGTTTCCATGTGCCTAGCGAAGAAGCTATTTTGGTAGAAGGTGAACAAGTATCCTAGATAAAACAAAGACAAAATGAAGTTGCTAGAACTATAGTAAATGTTAAGATATGGCTCCTTTGAAATGAATGAGTGTTTTGCTGTCAGAGTCAGAGAGCCAGGCTTTCACCTAGTGGGGGATGTGTCAGTCAGCAATGACTTGGAGAAAAATGAAAATCAGAAATGCAGAGTGGGATGATACTCCCTCTGTGGAGTTAGTTCAGATTTGGGGCCCAATCCAAGGTGCACACGGGCACCAAGTGCCCATTGTGTGCCCTCCAAGTGCAGGATGTGTGCCCGTTGTGTGCGCACTATGGGCAATCTATGCAAACCGAGCAGTTGGTGTGCCCTTGCTATGTGTGCATACCGTGTGCATGTGCTTGAGGCGTGCGGGTACTCTGAGACTGACCTCTTGGTCAAACTCTCAACATCTGCTGTTCCCATTTCACAGACTGACGGGTGTAATTAAAGAATTCTTCTTCACAGACAAAAACCAGCCTGTCACTGTAGGATGATTTTGAAATTTTTTAGAAACCCAATCTTAGAAATCGATTGCTGCGAAGAGGAGAAAACAATCCTGACATACTTTCTGTTTTCAGAATAGCAGAAAACACTCATAAAATCATTGTTGGTTTATTTTAGAAGGCGGTTGACAGGAGGTTTCACCATTTGGCAATAAGGTGTTTCTCTGTCAATTTACTTTTGAGTTCTAACTGGTTAAGAATTGCAATCCCTTATTCTGAAAGAAACTCAGCTGCTTAAATGAAAGCCAGTGAGAAGGAGCCAAACTGCTGATTGTCTCAATTTCTAAAAGTCCAAAATCTGGTTAAAATTAAATCTTTGGGGCCCAATCCAAGGTGCACACGTGCAGCAAGTGCCCATTGTGTGCCCTCCAAGTGCAGGATGTGTGCACATTGTGTGCGCACTATGTGCAATATATGCAAACCGTGCAGTGACTTCCACCACTATAAATTCTCCCTCTCCTCCCTCTCTTCCGCTATGTCCCTGGCGAGGCAACACTAGTATGCTTCCCGGGTTGAATCCTACTCTGGTGACCCCCGCCGCCTCTTCTCCACCTTTGACTCCCTTCTCAAGCCCCCCTGCCCCCTCCGCCCTCTTCCCTTTCTGCTCAGGATCTCGCGTCATTCTTCACCTCAAAGGTTGACAAG
>QEPC01007499.1:2945303-2964008 GCA_003113815.1 Sphenodon punctatus | reverse complement strand
CTCCTCTTCTCTATCTACACCCTGTCCCTTGGCAAACTCATTGCCTCCCACGGCTTCCAATATCACCTTTATGCTGACGACACTCAATTCTATCTCTCCACCCCCTCTCTCTCCCAGTCTGTCCAAGCTCATCTCATCAACTGTCTCTCTGACATCTACGCCTGGACGTCCCAACGTCAGCTCAAGCTCAACATGGCTAAGACTGAACTTCTTATCTTTCCTCCCTACCCTTCCTCTCCCTCTTCCCTGTCCATCCTTCTTGATGGAGTCACCATCCGCCCCATTTCCCAAGCCTGTAGCTTGGGCTTCGTCTTCGATACTCACCTTTCCTCAAAACCCACCTCTTTCTCGCCACCTTTCCCGATGTCTGCTAGAACTTTCCTTCAATATTTACTGTCTACCCTCCCCGCAGACTCCTGCCTAACTGCAACCAAGCCAAGCACGTGCACCTGAGACTTCGCAATCGCTGAATGTTACTTATTCCTTGTCTCTCCCTATGTCCCCTCTCCTTGTCTCCCCCCTCCGTGTCTATTAGATTGTAAGCCATAGGCAGGGACCACGTCTATCTTATTGTTCTGTAAAGCACCAGGTACACAGCTGGCACTATACAAATGCTTATAATAAAATAATAATAATAATAATAATAATTCAGAAATAAATTTTCCCCAGTTCTGTGGAACAACAACATGTCTAACTACATTTGTGTCATGGTTACTATTGGTGGATATTAAATAGTATTGTTTGTTCACTAGTCATATTATGTAGAAGTTAATATTATTATTGAAGTGGAGAGGAGACTGAAGAGATAGGTACAGTAGTGTACAACTTTCCAGTTGCAATTTGAAGATGACTTGTAAGTTACAAATCTCTTATTCTTTTTTAGCATGTCTTTTTTAATTTTCCTTTACTTTTCAGGATTTCGGAATTTGCACATTGATGATCAAATAACCCTTATCCAATACTCTTGGATGAGTTTAATGGTGTTTGCAATGGGGTGGAGGTCATATAAGCATGTCAGTGGTCAGATGCTATACTTCGCACCAGATCTGATACTAAATGAGTAAGTGGAGACTTGCTGCTTCCCCCCGCCCCCCTTAAGATAATATTTCTGTTTAGTTTTTTCATTTGTTAAAATTAAGATTGGAAGAAAATATCAGAGTTCATAACCTCAGGAAAGATGATATTAGGCTTAGGAGCTCAGAATATCTTCTCATCTTGCCATCTCCTGCAGAACCAGAAACAAAGGAGTTTGGTTTTATTTTTGAATGAAAGAAAATAAAAAATAGTTTCCACTGATGTCAAAGCCCTACTCAAATAGGCTTGAACATAACATTTTGGAAAGAGTTAATTTCCGAGATCCTTTTATGATGCATTAGTGTGCACAATTCTCATCCATTTATTACGTGAAAAGGGGTTGCATGTACATAAATTGTGTGACCATGGGTGCAGTCAAATGAGACAGGGTGGGGTGGCTTTACTGCTCCCTGGGCAGCTGGGCTACGCAATGCAGTGCATTGTGTGGCTGGCAGCCGCCAGATGTTGCTCCTGCACCAGGATGAGGTAAACAGCTGCCTGCTACATGACATGTCATTGGAAAAAAAATCTGAGGATGTGTCATGGAGCAGCCGTAATCCACATGGGGTAAGGGTGCCCAGGGCAGGGCAACCTGTGTGGCCCGGCCCCTTCTGACCGCCACACAGCGAGCTTCGCAGCGGGGCTGTGAGAGGCAGATGCCGGTGCCCATCACACGTGGCCACATCACAGCTGGGGGTGGGGATGCTGGTCTGGCTGGGGGAGGGAGGCGGGGCGGGGCAGGGCAGGGCCAATCCGGGCTTGCATTCGTTTGGCCGGCACCGCGGCCCGATTCCAATAGAGGCCGACTCACTTTGCTTCACCGTGACCGCGTGTCCAGCTCCCCGCATTTGCACCACCGTGTGGCAGTGGCGATTGCCCGCCACGGGGCCGCACAGGGACTGGGTCCTCACCACTCATGTAGTCTCACCCATTGTGTTGCACTAGACTTAAGTGGATGCCAAGGCCTCATTCATAGCAAGAGGCATCATTGTGCATGGTAGCCATGTCAGTGGGCTATTACCTGTAATATGGGAACGTGGTACACACCTCTATCTGTACCAGTGTGGTCAAGCCACGCCAAGTCCTGACCTTGCAGAGGGGCTGTACTGGGCTCTGGGAGTGACCCTACAAGTATAAATGAGAGTGGGCAATGCAGGATTCTAAGGTAGAGGGGGCCCTCAATGAAATCATGCCCGCTCTGTGTAGTCAGTAGCTAAAGGGGGCCGTCAAAAAGGTAGGGTGACCAGGTCTCCCTTACTCCCCGTGTAATTCGGGGAGTGGAGCAATGTTGCTTCTTGCTGCCAATGAGGAATTGGTGCCCACTTCTGTCTAGTGCAAATCCTTGCACATCTCAAAAACTGGAGAAAGGATAAAATTTTACATTATGCTTCCAGTATTGTGACAAAGTGTAGGATTCTTTTTTAAAACAAACAAACAAACAAACATGCTTGAACAGTTTTCCTCAACGTTTGTTTTTACAATCTCTCATTTTAATACAAAAAACTTTAATAATTTTTCTGGCAACAGGATCCTCCAAGCTAAGTACAGGGGAGAACCACTGGCTCAGTCTTTATTTATTTTTACCTTTTTTTCTGGGTGTAAGACAGAGGATGAAGGAATCGTCGTTCTATTCACTATGCCTCTCCATGTGGCAGATCCCGCAGGAGTTTGTCAAACTACAAGTAAGCCAAGAGGAATTCCTCTGTATGAAAGCATTGCTACTTCTCAATACAAGTAAGCAGCAATTGACTTCATTTCTATTATTTTATTTTGTATAAAATATTAAATTATTATTATTATTATTATAAGCATTTATATAGCGCCAGCAATGTACCTGGCGCTTTACAAAGGGTAAGATAGACACGGTCCCTGTCCGAGAGCTTACAATCTAAAGACAGGGGGAGGGGAGACAGGGAAGGGGGAACAGAGGGAGAGGCAAGGGATGCAACATTCATGAGGATGCGAGAGCTCAGGTGCACGTTCTTGGCTTGGTTACAGAGAACTGGGAGTTTGCAGATAACAGGTGGGGGATAATCCTGGGTGGGGATGATTAGCAGGAGTTAGGAAGGGCAGAGCAGAAGAGGCGGGTTTTGAGGAGGGACTTGAAGGTGTGGAGGGAGGAGTGACACTGAAAGGTCACTCAATTTCTCACAGTGTTACCTGGTGTGAAACTTGTTGTTCTGCCTGCTTTAGAACCAGAAAACTCCTTGAGCAAACTCCATTCTGATAAATAAAAGTATTTTGGTTAAACAACAAATCAAAGCTCCTTTTCATTGCAGAGAATAGAAACAATGGGTAAATACAACGTGCAGCCTCTGAACATCCCAGGAAGGAGGCGGGCACCCCCAACCAGGTCAAGTCAGGGGACAGAATACAAGTTCCTCCAACCTGATCCAGCCAGGGAGAGGGAACGGGGAGTGATGGTGGCTGGCAAGCTCCGCCCCGCACTGTAATTGGCACCCTGCCCCCACCTGGGTGGCTCTTGGGCCCAGATTGTGGGCCCGGTTCCTTCCAGGCCCACGTTTCCAGCCGGGCCACGTACCCCACCAGGGTTTGAACTGGGCCCACATCTGGCGCTGGCCCAAGTGGGCTGAACCAGGCGGCGTCATGTTTGAAAACTCCCAGTGAGATTAATGTTGAACCCCTTTTGACTTGCAACGTTTCCACCCGGGAGCTTTGCTCCTCCCGCCACCCCCCTCCCCTGCTCGCAATTCCCTTGCTCCTCAAAATGTATTTACTACTACTTTTCATTTTCTATAGCGCTACTAGGCATACACAGCGCTTTACAGTTCCAGATTTCCAAAGCCAGGTCCCTGCCCAGTGGGCTTAACATCTAAGATGGAGAAGGGTGAGAGGAACACAGCAGCAGACAGACACACACACACTCTCCCATTTTACAGCTGAGACTTGCCCAAAGCCACCCAGTGAGTTCATGGCTAGGGCGGATTTTGAAACTTGGTCTCCCAGGTCCAGGCCCCGCACCTTGTGACTTGCTCAAGGCCACCCAGCGAGTTCCTGCCCGGAACTTTGCCCCCTTTCCCTTGCTGCCCCCCGATGCCTGGGGGACTCCCTCCCTGAATACTTTCATTCTGCTCCCTCCCTCCCAACCTTAAAATCCCTCCTGAAATAACCTTATTAATAGTTACTCCAATCTACCTCTTCTAGCCGGCTTCCCTAGCTCCTCATCCCCAGAGACTTGTCCCTGATGCCTCCTCTTCCCTGTCACTAGCAGATGCACCTGTGACTTTTCAACTTCTTGAATGTATCCTTGGGTGTTAACGGATGAGACAGTAGCCCACAGCAGATGGATGGCCACCTGCCCATCTACTAGGTGGCCGTCAGATAGTCGGCCACCCCCGCCTGCTGTCCCAGTCACGGTGTCGTCCAGGAGACTACGGAGCCCGTCCTGCAGGCACATGCTGGTTAAGGCGGGCTAATGCACACCCATCTGGCTGCCTCCAAGCCTCCGCGCCTGACAGGTCTGCCGGGACCAAGAGGCCTGCCCCTAGACTGGTCTGGGGAGGGAGTGCTTCCTCCACTCTCACAGGCACTGTGCCTGCTTACTTTCCGTTTTGAAGTGCTCCAAAAAGCAAAAATAAACAAGAAAATGGCTGGAAGACACAGCCGGAGCAGTTTCCTGTACCTAGGAGTCACTGCAGCTGTGCGTCAGGAGGGGGGCAGGATGGAGCACAGCACCTGCCCGTCTGTCTCGCTCGACTGCAGTGGACTCATTTTTAATTTGATTTCAGCCATTGCCTTTCCCCGTATTCCCCTCTTCCTTGTCTGCTCTAGATTGTAAATCCTTTGGAGTAGGGTCCCATCTCTCAGTATTGATTGTAGATAAAGTTGCCATACCTCCCGTTTAATCCAGGATGCTTATGAAAAATACATGGTGCAGGTCTGCACTGAAACCAATGCAGCCCTGTACCATGTATTTTCCATGAGCATCCTGGATTAAAGGGGAGGTATGGTTGTAGAGTACCAGGTATGTTGCTGGCATTATATAAATGATAAACACCACCACCTACTTTAAGGTTGCCCGTTTTTGGAGAACTCTGCAAGGTTTAAGCCATACAACTCACTGATTTTAATGGCAACGCTCAGACAAAGCCTCAGGCAAGCCTTTGAATTTTTATCATAAATGACAAATGTAACGGATGCCTCCAATTAAGAATCACATTTATCAGCCGAGGGCCCAATTTTGCTCCTACTGAAGTGAATGAGTGTTGAGCTCTGTAGGAGACCCTGGAGATGGAATAACTATTAATAAGGGTTTTGTCAACCAATTATTCCTAGCAAAATAAATACGTTCAGGCTGCTGTGAGAAGTGGCGGTTTAATTGGCTGGCATCTAATCAGCTGGCCATACCGTGGCTGAAACTTGCCTCCTTTCTCTAATTCGGCAGGCACCCTCCTGAATCTGACTTGAGCAATGGTTGCCCTCTCTCAGGCAGGTGGGCACCAGGATGCACGTCTCTTCTAAGCCCTTTTGACTAGCTGCTGAACACAATTGTCAGCAGTGAATCTCCTGAAATAGAGCTGAGCTGAAAGTGTTTTAGCTTAGAGGCCTGTAACCTGATCCAATGCTGACGGATCCAGCTGGTCCTCTCAAGCTCAGGGTGGGGCAGGTGCACTCCCAGCTCAAGCCCCTTAGGGCCACATTTGAAAGGGGGCAGAGAACGTCTTAGCCTGGCTCCTTTTCTGATGGAGCCTCACACCCCATAAGCCCCATGATACCATAGCGATCCATAGGGAGCAGAGCTACCTCAGCACCCTGGGCCTGAGTTTGCAAGAACCTGGTGGCATCAGGCTTGGATTGAATTCAGGCCCGGGGAAGGCTGTAGTTTAGCTGCTACGACAGATGGAACAAAATGTTTTAGAACTGTTGCTGAAAGCATCTGACAACTAGATGCCGGGGAAGCTTATGCACACAAAGTTTATCCAGCATGTTATTTGGGTCAAGAAAAATATTGGGTGGGGTTTAGTTCCTCGTTTGCTTTGCAGCATCAGTCCTAAATTTAGGTCTCCTAAACCTGCTCAGAATTGCTGTAAAGTGTCTTGTTGCTGCTGGGTTCATGATATATTTTTTAAAATCTTTGCCCACTTTTCGTCCCCTGTTTTGAGGCAGAGGGAGTTCCAACTCAGCTCTGACAGGGTTTTCTATGATGTGAAGTGGCTGAAGTGCCTGATGTGTATGTGTATGCCGGCAGAATTGGGAAGAAATGTCTGAAGCTGACATGTGGGTTGATCCAGGGAGGGGGAATTGGCAATTGACTACTGGTCCCACCATCATGTAGACAAGCTGGCTGGATCTCCCCCAGGTGCAGCCATGGTGTGCTTATTGTGTGTCTACTCCTTGTTGTGCAATGTAAAACAGTGAGCCCAGGGCATTCCTGGGGATGGACTAGGGAAGAGATGCCAGATGGAATTGCTGTGTGATATAGGAGCCCACCATCTAAATCCTGCATCATATCCTACTATTGGGGGTTGTGTCTGCTCCCTGACAGGTCTGGCTTGGTGTGAAGCTGGAACCGTACGCTTGCTGTTCAGAGTCTTGAGATACAGCTCCCCCACCAGATCAAGTTCTTGTGTCCTTGATGACAGATCAACTTCACTCACTACTCAGAAGTTTAATGGCCATTCACTGCAGCATGGAGTACAATACAGGCTATTCCTAGGTTGGAAAAATGCCCATTGTCTTGCTTAACAATAAAGGCAACATACAAGTGTGTTATTTTTCCTTTTAGTTCCTCTGGAAGGTCTGAGAAGTCAAAGCCAGTTTGATGAAATGAGAGCAAGTTATATTAGAGAATTGGTCAAGGCAATTGGCTTGCGGCAGAAAGGAGTCGTAGCCAGTTCACAGCGTTTCTATCAGCTTACGAAGCTTCTGGACTCCATGCATGATGTGAGTTGGTTTTAGTCTTTTAAACCAGAATTCATAGATTTTTTTAAAAAAATTGCAGTTATTTAAAATGTGTGGATGTTCACTTGCTTAGTGTTCTAATATAACTAAAAAGAAAATGATCAAACTGGATTTTTTTTTACCCTTTACTACACACAACTTTACAGATAGCATGACTTCAAAATATGCTAATTCATGTGTAGTGTTACTAACCATTCTTAGCTGTTCTGTGTATACTACATATGTATGTGTGAGACAAATACACACTAAGGCTCTGATCCTTAAATTCAGTGGGTCTGCACGTGAGTAAAGTTAAATGTGCATAGGTTTTCAAGTTTCAGTGACTAAGGGTGTACATAGAATGTGTTTAGATACCTATATATCTTTATAAGATGACAATTTCGATGTTTATACATATGTAACTGCATATATAGATATACAAACACATATATATCATGATGGGTGAATCTTGCATACGGAAAACACACACTGTGATTGTTTAAAATTATCTATTTATAAAAGGATATGGCATTTTTTCCCCTTTCATTGATAAAAACAGTTAATACAATATGAACATGAAAATTAAGTATCTAAATTCACATTAAAAATCAGAATTTGTGCTTGTGTGCATGATACCAAAGCTATACGATAATTATATCAAATTTGATCAATGCACACAACTATAATAGTAATAGAATTTGATATTTTAGTATATTATAATTCTTTACTATATTTAATATCCTCATATACAATTTTCTGCATGAATTAATATATTCTTGTGTATATGAAAAACAAGTTTAGAGTTTTCATTTTAAAATGAAGTTACTGAATTTCCTGTAATCTCTTTCTTAAGAGGAAGCATTGGTGTTGACATGTTTATCATTTCTGCTGTGAGGCTCTTTTATCTTGCAGTGTCAAGGTATGCGCAGTGGGTATCTCTAATAAAAATTGTGCCTTTAGCTACGAGTTAATTTGTTGCCAATTAATTTGAGTTAGCTGGCTGCCAATTAATTCTACTTTAACATTTTTGAAAGCAGTAGGTAAGACTGCAAAATCAAAGGCCTGACACAGAGAATTATTTCTTGTTTGATAAATGTAGTTTAAACAAAGAGTGGGCTAGTGGACTTAGAGTAATGCCTGATGCATTATTAGCTCAAGTTCTCACATATTTGTATTTTATTAAAACCAGCTAGTGAAGCAACTCCATCTGTTCTGTCTGAACACGTTTCTCCAGTCCCGGGCGCTGAGTGTCGAGTTCCCAGAAATGATGTCCGAAGTGATTGCCGCACAGCTCCCCAAGATCCTGGCAGGGATGGTGAAACCCCTTCTCTTTCACAAAAAGTGAAATGTCTTTTCTCTCATTGTAGAGACATATTTTTTGTGCATTTTTAAATTTGGTTTTTGTTTGTATGGGTCAGGATTTGCAGTGTCAGGATCTTAGGATATTTGTTCTGCATTTGGTTCACGGCCCCAAACTGCTATTTTGCAGGAGGGTGCGGGATAGAAATGGTTTGAAATAAATACAATGCCAAACGTGCTTTCATCTGTAACATACCCATGCTGTGTAAGTTCAATGTCCATACTGTGAGATTGATTCCCATACTGTTAAAATCACAACAGATATTTGTCATAAGAAATGTTTTGTAATAGATCGGAATAGGTTTTTCTTTAGGAATTCCTCAGGCTGAGGCTTAAGAAATACAATGTTCCATTTTCTAAGGACAGTTAGCTACCTTGTACATTTTTACATCCTATTATTCATTTTCAAATTTCTGCTATGACATGGAGTAAACCTTTGACTTGAATATATATTGTGTATGTGTATGTGTGCGTGCACATTTTGTATAAATATTGAAGACCCGAAGGAATTAAAATGCAAATTGTACTCATTTAATTCCTGGATACTTCCCACTACTTGCTAATTTGCTTCACTGATGTAGCATTTTGCAGTACGCTATCTGAGTTTAGTATTAGTATTAATAATAATTTATATAGCACTAGCACTGCGCTTGGTGCTGAACAGTCATTATTATAAAGACAAGGCCCTTGCCACTAGAGGCTTACAATCTAGAATGGAGAAGGGGAGGGACACACAGGGAGTGTGAATACTGAAAATACCCTTCACAAGTAATTGAAATAGCAGAAATGAAATATGAAGTTATAAATGCATATGTGTGATTGCGTGTTCTCCAGTAAGACTGAAGCAAATCTCCCTCAAAATTGGAAAGGCTTTAAGGACTGCCAGCATATGTCTCGTATTCAGAAAACAGTGTGTACTATAGTGTATGCACACACCCATCCTGACATTGCCCCGTATGTTTTTTCCATAACGGGAGAACACATCGGGTGCAGCCACACGAGACAGGCAGGGGAGGCTACCATGCCTTGGGTAGCCTTACCCCTGCCCAGGCAGCTGGGGCCACACGATGCGGTGCATCCTGTGGCCAGCTGCCACCAATTGTTTCCGCCGACCCGAACAGCTGGCTTCTGCGCGACGCGTTCTTGGAAAAATGCCAAGGATGCGTCAGGGAATAGCCTTGCGCAACCTAGGGTAAGGCTGCCCAAGATGGGGCTACTTGTGTGGAGGGGCTGCATTTACCCCACCAAGTGAGGAGCACTGCTGCGGGGCCTTTAGCGGCGGGAGCCAGGGGTGGGATCTCAGTCAGGGCAGAGAAGGGAGAAATGGCAGGGCTGGGTGCCCTCTCATGGGGGCAGTGCCATGGCTGGGGCGGCTGTGAGACTGTCAGACTGAGCTTCAGTCCTCGTGAGCTTCCCTGTGACCAAGTGCCCAGCTCCCGGCACTTGCAGCGTGGGGGTGGCCCAGCTCGCCCTGCAATGTGGTGGCGGCGATTGCTTGTCATGGGGCCGCATAGGAATCGGGCCCCTGCAACTGGCGTGGCCTCAGCAATTAGTAAAAGTACGCCACTTAAGTACAGTTTCAAACTTCCTAGCTTTAGATTGAACCAAATATTGATGCAACGAGGCTTTCATGGTTAGATAACCATCTCTCGGTGATGACTGGTCCTGCTTATGGGTAGCAGGATGGCAACATGACTTTTTAAGATCCCTTCAGCCTTAACATTTCCCCAATTCTATGAATATTCTAAAACTCTCAAATATAATTTTTCTACATGTCTCACTTCAGCATTTACAAATGTTCAAAGACGACAGCCTTTGGCATTCGCAGCGAGCTGTTGTAGAACTCAAACAGCCAATCAAATCAAGTTCTATGGTAATCCAATGCAAAAAGGTCATAAAAGCATCACTTCACCCAGTGTCATTGAATGCCGTTCAGTGGGGCACTAATTGCTGTGAGGTTTATGGATAGATGGTGCTGTAATTAGGGTAAGTAGAATGGATCTAAGCAAAGTAGCCTGGTATGGAGGAGAATGTTTTTAGTATGATAAGAGCGGCAAAATGTTTTATTGAAAAATTACAATATGATCTTATTATTATTATTATTAATAATAACAAACATTTATATAGCACCAGCAGTGTACCTGGCACTTTACAAAGTAATAAAATAGACACGGTCCCTGCCCCTAGGGCTTACAATCTGAGAGACAGGAGCTGGGGGAGAGACTTAGGAAGGGGAACAGAGGGAGAGACAAGGGGTCTAACATTCATGAAGATGCGAGGTCTCAAGTGCACGTACTTGGCTTGGTTACGATGAGAATGACAGCAGGCAGGTCCATGTTGCAAGGATAAGGGTAAACCGATCGTAGGTATAGGAATAGTGGCTCAGCAGGATAAAGAGTCAGACAGAGCAGAGCGAAAGAGGTGAGTTTTAAGGAGAGATTTGAAGGTATGAAGGGAGGGGGCAAGGCGGATGTGGACAGGGAGGGAGTTCCAGGCATGGGGGGCAGCAAGTGAGAAGGGACGAAGGCGCTTAGGGGAGCAGGGAAGGCGTGGAAGGGTGAGAGAAGGGACAGAGGAGGAGCGAAGTGCACGGGCTGGAGTATGGAGGGCGATAAGTGCAGAGAGGTAGGGGGGAGCAAGGTTGTGAAGAGCTTTATAGGTGAAGACTAGGAGCTTGTGCAGGATTCGTTCAGGAAGGGGAAGCCAGTGAAGCGAAGAGAGGAGGGGCTGCACATGGTCGAAGCGACGGGCGAGGTAGATGACCCTGGCAGCAGAGTTTTGGACAGAGATGAGGAGAGAAAGGTGAGACCGGGGAAGGTCAGAAAGGAGGTCACAGTAATCGAGGCGAGAGATGACCAGAGCATGAACATAATAAATGAATTCATAATAAATTAATCTTGACATAATAAATGAATATGGATCACTTCACTCTAATTCAGGGCGCTAAGAGGGACGATTAAAGCTACATTCACACGAGGCTTTTCTCCTGGCTCTTTAATTACCTGCGTGAGAGTAACGTTGCACTTTATCATCATTCGCACGTGCTACCAAATTACCCTCCCCCGCATTAAATCTTGCCATGCATTATCCCCTCTGAGCTGCTAATGATCCCATCATTCTCAGCAGCTGATACCTCTCCTTGAGTTGGGGGGCATTTGTTACATGGAGGAGACAGAGGGTGAGGCCTGTACACTCACTTGTTAGTTGTACAGTAATGACATTGCTAGATTCCCTGAAGCTGAATATTTCTGGGAGTTCAGAAAATAGAATGACAGGTTTTGACATGAGAGAGGGTGGGGAGGCTACCAGGCCTTGGGTAGCCTTACCCCTTCCTGGGCAGCTGGGCTTGGCGATGTAGTGCATTGTGTGGCTGGTGGTCGCCAGATGTGCACCCCGCTTTGGGTCAGGGCGAAGAGCTGGCTGCTACACAACACGTTTTTGGAAAAAATCCGAGGCTGCATTGTGGAGTAGCCTTACCCCATGTGGCTGGGCCGTTTCTGCTCTGCCATGCAGTGAGTGCTGCAACTAGGCTGTGAGCGGTGGATGCTGTTGCCCGTTTCACATGGGCACATCAGGCCAGGGGTGGAATGTTGATTGGGGTAGGGCAGGGCTCAGGGCCCACTCAGGTAACTGGTGCCACAGCCTGGTCCGGCTGTGGCGGCAGCTCTGGCAGTGGCCGGCTTACCCAGCTTCCCTGCATCTATGCGTCTGGCTCCCCGTGCTGGCCCAACAGTGTGGTGGCCTTGCTTGTACGCCACAGGCCCTCGCACTTTGTGTGGCTGCACCCAGAGTTAAAAAGCAGCCGCCACCTGGGAGTTGAACCAGCACACTTTGATCTTTGTGCTCTGGCAATGCTGGCTGAGAAAAATGACTTGAGGTGGGAGTGTGTGTGACGGCCACCCAGAATGTTGCCCCCAAACACATCTTTATGACACTGGAAGAATAAGACAGGGCAATAACAGTGAATTGTCCTTCACACATTATCAGCAACGTGCAGCAGGAACTTAGCTCAATTGAGCCATATCCTGTATCGTAAGAGTCCATCTGGTGAGGAGGCTGCGACCTTTTCTTTCTCATTCGGATCTGGTCACTGTCATCCATGTTTTCATCACTTTGAGGCTAGATTACTGCAGCAGGCTCTACGTGCAGCTGCCCTTGATGACTGTTCGGAAGCCGCAGCTGGTGCAGAATGCGGTGGCTTGCTTCCTTTTGGGGGTGAGGCACTGGGAGCACATTACGCTGCTGCTCTGAAGTCTGCACTGGCTCCCTATAGCTTTCTGGGCACAGTTCAAGGTTCAGGTTTGGCCCTTTAAAGCTCTCACGGGTGTGGGCCCCACATATCTGAAAGACTGCCTGTCCTTCCATGCCCCACTACGGCCCCAGCGATTGGCCGAGAGCATCTCCCTGTTGGTACCATCCATTACTCTTGAGCCCAAGCCTGAGCATCTTTTGGAGGTGGGGTAAGTCTTTTTTAATTTGTTAGGGCATTGGGCAGGCAGGGATAGGGAATGGGGGATTTGATGGATGTTTGGGGTAGGGGTGTGGGGATAAGTTGGGGAGGTTTTTGTGGAGTTGGGGAGGAGTGAGGGGAAAGGTTGGGGGTCTGTTTTTTTATGCTGGTTTTTTTTTTTATGTATTGTTTTTACTTGTTTTGTAAGGTGCCCTGAGCCATTTGGGAAGGGTGGGGTAAAAATTGGAACAAATAAATAAATTAAATATATAAAGGTCTTCCACCATAATTTCAGACTTTTTCAGCAGTCAAGCTTGCAATTGTGAGACTGTAACAAACTGTGATGCCCCAGCTGGGCCAGCCTGCTGCCGTAATGTTTATTCCAGGCCCGCAAGATGTGGCCTAGGTTCAACTTCTACCTGGGTAAGATCCGGATGGCAAACGTGGGCCCGGTACGAGCCAGGCCCACAGTTTGTGCTGGCAGAGTGGGTGGGAATGTGTGTTCATGGCCTGGCTCCTACTGACGAGGAGGTTGCCATGGCGGTGAGCCATGACTGCCTATAATAGGCAGCCATGGCTGTCCATCATGACAGGGGGCAGGGCGACATGGAGAACGTGGCCAAGCAGCTGAATGTTGCTCCCTGCCCTCCATCCCCGATCGAGGAAGGCCACAGGCTTGTTTGTTCCTGTGGCCAGAGCGTACCCTATGGAGGCATAGGGTGGCTAGGGGATGCCCTTCCCTCCCCAGGGTGAGACGGACATCACATGGTGATGTCTGTTAACACCCAAAGTGCCAGGAGAAAGACAACTTGGTTCACTGTATTACTGAGATTCATAGAGTAACTTAGGACTTGAACCTACTTAGAATGCTGGTTGTTGTAACTTCCATGACCCAGGTAGTTCTATCAGCTCAAATAATTCACAATGATGACTTAATATAGATCAATCTAAGGTCTTGACATTTTTTGTGTGAGAGCAGTTGATATACGACACAGCAATGATAATATTTCCCTTTAACCTCAGTGGCTTAGATCAGACTCTGCCCAATAAACTCAAATTTTGAGCGAATACAGTTGTTTTATAGCATCTGTGCAGCCATCTTGAATTGTATAGGACCAAGCTGAAATGATAGCTTAGAAATAAATTTTATAAATAGAATAAGTCCAGCTGAATCGTCTTTAACAGAGACTTCCTCTTTACTTTCTTTAAACTATGGAAATGTGTATCAGTCACGGTGATTAATTATTAATTCCTGTTGAAACATGGAACAGTACCTCCCTGTATCTCAAAAACAAATTTTGTTGGGCCAAACACAGCTGGTGGCATAATACTTGGCATTTAAAGTATGTAGTTTTCGTGTGTCTCATGCTAGACTGAAGTTTTGTGGCAGCAAAGGTTTGTTGTAATAATAATAATAATAATAATAATCCCTTTTTACTTTTATTATAGTGGCTTTAATCTGCTTCCTAATCTTAACATTCAAAAAGAAAAAGGATTTCTTCACTGACACTGTAATCCGAAGCATTAAATAACTCATTGGTGCAAGGAGCAGCTCTGACCAGAAGGGAAAGAATACATCCACAGCCAGTTTCCATCATGGGTTGTTGGTGCATATATCTAGAGTTTTCAGGAGGATGATGGAGGCATAGGGTGGTCAAATATTCAAATTTTAGAGGACACATGAGAAATACAGGTTGCCAGGCTGCATTGGCTCCAATGTAGCCCTGCAATCTGTATTCCACATAAGTGTCCTCTAAAATGTGCATATCTGGCCACCCTATGGAGGTGCCGTGACACCTAACAAGAGATAAGAGGAGTTGAGACTCCCATTGATTTTGTGGGTAGTTTAATAGTATAACTGAGGTGGCAGGAAAGAAATCTTGGTCACATCTATAGGGCAACATCCATTCACCATCAGAAGAGATTTGGCCTGTAGATTATTGAATTAAGATACTGCTGGTTTTAATCCTGCAGTTGTGTGTCAGTTTACCTACCGTGTACAAAGCTTGGGATAATGCCAGATGAACAAGTAGATATTTCTGTCCTTTAGGAAAGGCCGGAGGTTCCTCCCACAGAGAGAGACTAGTCTCCCACAGGCTAACACATCTCCAGAACGTGAGTGTTATAGAATTCAGAATTCAGGAATCTCTTTTTATATAAAGTCCCCCACCCACCCCCCACAGTACTGTGTCTTAGACCAGAGCTTCTCCCTTTGGCAGCGGGCTGACCTCGCGTTCCACTGGATACGTCAGCCTGCTGCTGTGCCAGTATCCAAAGCCTTCCCAACACTGTATGACTTAGAAACCTGTGGATTTGCTGCCAGACAAAGCCTAAATTGTCAGCCTGTGTAGATTTACTGGCTCATGTTGCTTTGTGTCATGATGACCCAAGCGCTGAACACAGGGTTTGTTTTTAATTTAATTCCTTTTTTCCCATCAAAGATAAAGGGGGGAGAGAAATTCTTTTCAGGGTTTTTATTTATTTATTTATTTATTTATTTTAACCTGACAGTCTAAGATTTCTGATGAATGTGGCTTTTGTGTTATTGATTCAATAAGCTGGAATTAGTAGCATTTAATTCTACAGTATGAATTCTCAATGTGGATAATTGGATACAGGTATGAAAAAGGTTTATTTATTTGTTTAATTTCTACACTACCCTACTCATGGAGGCTGAGGGTGGCAAAATGTAAAAATAAAGAAACATAAAACATACACAAGCATATATGACATATAAAACTATTTAAAAACCCCAAACCCCACCCAGCAACCCTCTTCCTAACCCCCTCACCAATCCCACCCAACCACACCCCTGCCTGCCTGCCAAAAGCCTGACCAAACAAAAAGGTCTTACATCTCTTCCAAAAGGGGAGCAGTAGGGCTGAAACAAGAAGCAATTTTTCTCTTGCAAAAATATCATGAAAATCAAGAATGGTCACCAAAATCTTGGTACAATCTCGATTACAAACTGAGATCTCAGTTGAGGCATTTTTCTCAAAATACCATTTACTGTTTACTGCAAATTTACCATATACCGATTTACTGTGTACTGCTTACCACGCACTGCCTTCGTCCTGGTAACACGTGCAAAATGCCATATTTGTGCGTGCGCATTACCGGGAGGAACGCGATACATGGTAAGCGGTATATAGTAAACCAGCATGCACTAAGTGGTAAATTGCAGTTAACAGTAAATGGTAAACAGTATTTTGAGAAAATTTCTTGAAGAAATGTTGAGAATCGTAATTCTCAACGATAACTGAGAAAAATGTGAGACTGTCAGACTGAGCTTCAGTCCTCGTGAGCAGGCTCTTCAAGGGGAGAGAGTTCCATAGTTGTGGTGCAGCTATCATGAATGCCTCTCTGTGTGCCCATGCTGTATGAACCTCATGGGCAGTTGGTACTCGCAAGAGGGCGCCCTCAGCCAATCTCAGAGGTCACAACAGAATATAGAGGAAGAGGTGGTCTTTCAGATATCTGGGACCCAGTCTTTGTAGGCTTTAAAGGTCAAAGCCAGCACCTTGAATCATGCCCAGAAAGCTATTAGCAGCCAGTACAGACTCTGGAACAACAGAGTAACGTGCTTCCAGTGATCCACTCTGACAGAAGGCAGGCCGCCATATTTTGCACCAACTGGAGCTTCTGGACAGTCATCAAGGGCAGCCCCACGTAGAGCACACTGCAATAGTCTAGCCTCGAGGTTACAAAGGCATGGATGTTGCTGGCCAAATCGGATATAGGAAAGATTGCAGCCTTCTCAATGGATGAACTTGGTGAAAAGCACTTTGGGCCACTGCTGCAACTTGGCCATGCAGGCACAGCAATGGATCGAGGAGCACCCCAAGGCTGCAAACCTGAGTGATCAAAGGAGGCCGGACACATTGCTGGCCAGTCATCATCACCTCAGTCTTGTCTGGATTCAGCTTCAATCACCGTGCCTGCATCCGGTCGCCAACAGCAGACAGGCATCTGGTAACATAAGAACGTAAGTAGTGCCATACTAGGTCAGACCAATGATCCATCAGGCTCAGCACCTGTCTGCAACAGTGGCGAATCTTGGTCGCTTGGAAGAAGTACCCAACAGGTAAGCACTGAGACTGCAGGGCCCAGGTCAGGTGAAAAAGAGAGAGAGGGAGAGTTGGGTGTCATCAGCGTACTGATGGCACTTCATTTCAAATCTTTTAATGATCTTGTCCAAGGGTCTCAAATACAAATTGAACAGGAGTGGAAGATAGAACTCTGCGGACAAGATGGAACTCTGAGGACCCCACAAGGGAGTTTCCGGGGGGGGGGGGGATGATGAGCCACTGTTGATCACCACTCTGGGTTCTCCCAGCTAGGAATGAGCAGAATCACTCAAGAGAGGTTTTGCACCCTTATTCCAGGTCGTGCATCTTGTCAACACCAAAACACAATGTCCCTTGTCGAATTCCAAGCGGAGATCTTCAACCAAGGCCACCAGTGTGGTCTTGGTCCCAAGCCCAGGACAAAAACCTGACTGACATGGGTCCAGGAATCCAACAGCATCAAGTTGCGCCTGGAGCTGTGAGGTAACCACCCATTCAATAACCTTCCCTAAAAAGGGAAGGTTAGAGATAAGACAGTAGCTGGCCAGGGAGTCAACATCAAAAGATGGTTTCTTGAGTAGGGGACACTGCTGTTTTGAGGCTGTCATGCACCCTGCCCTCCCAAAGGGGGGTACTGGCAACCCCAGTCAGCAATAGCCCCAATGTCTCCCAGCTGGCTTTCTCCAGCCAGGATGGGCATGGATCTAATTCACAACTGGTCACCCACACTGCTCCAAGCACAGCCTCTGCATCGGTGGGCAAGACTAATTGAAGTTGATCCAAGCAAACCGGACAAGACCCAGTTTCCCCAACCCCAAACTCTGACTCTGCACTCAAATTAGCAGTGCCCAAGTCAAACCAAATATGAGCAACTTTGTTTACAAAGTAGGTGGCAAACTTGTCACAGCGGGCAAGTTGCTATACAAGTAGAGTCAACTGGGTTTCAAACATTAGTTGTCTAGTCACATACAAATAAATAAAAAATGACAGAGGGAACCAAAATCTTTCTGAACAATGGCCTCAGGCTTGTGCAACGTATGTGTAACTCTGAATGCATGAGCAGTAGTACCTTTGACTTCAACAGAACTATTTATGTAGGCTTTAAGGTGGGCAGGTGTTTTACTGAACTGGAGCCTAGACACCTTATTCTAGGACTCTGACCAGCAAGGTTTCTCCTGTTTGCTTTTATATTCCTTTAATTTTAAAATAGATTAACAAAACAAAACAAAAGTAACAGTTTAAAAAAACCTTAAATGCACAAAAGTTTTCTTAAAATACAACCCCCCCCCAAATTCAGTACAATTAGAATTCAAAAAGCCTTTCACTCCATACATTGCAACAAAACATAAATGCCAAAAAAGAGAAATTTCAGAATTTCAGCAATATTTAATATTTTATCCTCATCAGCGTACATGTAATATATGTACTTAATTCCTTACCATACATACTTTTATTCATTTTTATCAATAACTAAACTTCCACATTTTTCCATTATTAAGCTTTAATTTATTATCATAATTCGACAAGGAACAATTTTTTCAGAGTGTATTAAGTCTGTTTCTACAGAACTTCATTCTGTAGAATGAATTGTATAATGTTGTCTACACTCACATTCTAAACTTCATTGTATGAACTGTATACCATTTGTATACATGTAAATAACAGACTTAATGCACTCTGAAAAAAATTGTTCCTTGTCGAATTATGATAATAAATTAAAGTTTAATAATGGAAAAATGAGAAAGCTTAGTTATTGATAAAAATGAATAAAAGTATGTATGGTAAGGAATTAAGTACATATATTACATGTACGTTGATGAGGATAAAATATTAAATATTGCTGAAATTCTGAAA
>QEPC01007499.1:2853202-2944554 GCA_003113815.1 Sphenodon punctatus | reverse complement strand
CAGGGTTGGGGGGACAGGTCGGGGCTCAGGATGTTGCAGGGGGCAGGTTGGGGCTCGGGTTGGGGGGGCAGGTCAGGGCTTGGGGGGTGGGAGCTGGGGGGTGGGTGGCAGGGCGGGTCTCGAGGGGGTTGTGGGCAGGTTGGGGCTGGTGGGGGTTGAGGTCTGGGCTAGCGGGGTTCAGGGCTGGCAGGTGGTTGAGGTTGGGGGGGTTGAGGTCATCGGGGATGGTCGGGGCTCGGGATGTTGCGAGGGTTGAGGTCGGGGGTTGGGAGGGTCGGGGATGGCGGGGGTTGAGATCAGGGTTGGCGGAGGAGGCAGGACTTTGGAGATTGTGGGGGTAGCAAGCTGGCTCACACACCGCGGGGCAAGATGGTAGGGGTGACCACGCCACCGCCAGGGGGCCCGGCAACAGCAGCAGCAGCCGCCAATGGAGCTCGCAGGGGGACGCTGACGCCGCTGCTTCCCCGGCTCTCTGACAGGAGAGAGGAGCTCAACTGCGCATGTGCGAGCCTGCAGAACCGATTTTTTTATTAAACAACAACTCCGTTTTGGCTGCACCAATTACTATGATATTTCAGAAGCACTTGTTATTGATCTCATGCTGCAATCCTGTGAAGTGTGGGGGCTCAACTCATCCAGGGGGAGGAGATATTGGTGATTCTGAATCATGAGGACGCTGTGCATTTTGACCACAACCAATTCACGTTTAAAGTCATAACATTTTATTTTCCCAATGGATCTTCTTCAAACTTTGTGCATATGATGGTCCTCACAACTTATAGCCATGGATACATTTTCAGCAATGTAGCTCAAGTAGTTTCCTCAAACCCGGGGCTTCAGCAGTCCCCTGTTTATAATGTAGAGTGGTTGTGCATTTAAGTTTCAGGCAGCTATTGCTGCCTGAAAATTTCAGTTACCTATCACAAATGTGTACCTATCACAAATGAACCCCATTCTTGATTGGCTTAATTTAGGCCCCAAACTTCAATGAGCATGAAGACTGAGATGAATTCTCTCTCACCCATAGAGATACGGTAGTCCCAACTATTCAGTGACATATTTGTGGTGCACTTGAGAGCAAGTATCCATTTATGATATGCACACTGATTGCAGTACACGTTCCATGGCTCCATTCAAATGATCTCAGTCAAGCCGATTTCTTCCTACGATTTTTCATGGACAATTTGTTAACATTTCAAAGGGACAAAAATGCTTCTAGAGGTGGGATGATATTTGAGGATTAACAGTGAGGTGCATTCATATGAAATGGGAGACTGGGAACTAAGAGACCTACTAGGATCATGCACAGCCATGATCCCATGAAATCGGAGATAACTGCATGCTGATTAGACACCAGGTCCTTGGGATTATTAAAGTGAAACTCCTGCTTGGGAGTAATTCATTGATTTACATTATTTTAAAATCAGAGACTAGCGCTCACTGTGATTTAGGCCACTTCCTGCAGTAACAGCCGAGTCCTGCAGTGAATGGCTAAAGCCCCAGGGAAGCTCTAACGATGGGCACCTCAAATGCCTTGAAGCTGCTCTGTTGTTGTTGTCAAAAGAGCAGGAGTGGCTTCGGCACTCGGCATGGAGACAGTGGCTTCCTCCCCACTGCTCCCAACACTCCGGAAAAGGTCACCTCAGCCCAGTGTACGCATTGAGACGGCAGCCCACCCCTCCCACATGCTGAGAAGAGAGAGCGGCAGCTCCCACTGCAACAAAGCAGCAGCCTGGCCCCATTTCTCTGTGCTGCTTGGGTAAGTTGGGGGGGGAGGGGTTTCATTCTGGGGCATGTGGGGACGGTGCATCTAGTGTGTGGTTGGGAGGGGATTTTTGCTGGGGTGTGTGGGGAGTGGGCAACTAGTGTGTAAAGGGGGGCGTGTGGAGAGGTTTTTGTTTACAGGGACACTTGGGGAGCAGGTAGCTAGTGTGTGTGGTGAAGAGAGAATTTTTCCTGTGGCTCAATCCTAAACATACTTACACAGGAGTAATTCCCATTGATTACAATGAGACTTACTCATGAGCAACTGTGTTTGGGATTGCAGCCAGTGTGTAGTGGGGGGAAGGAGACTGGTATTGAGGCATGTCGGAGGGGGGTTGCCTGTTTGTTTTTTCACCACTGGGGATATGTTGAAGGGTTGTTTTTTGCAAATGAGGTGTGGGAGTTTTGTCTGTGCATGGTGGTGAGATAGTATGTGAAGGAAGGGTGTTTATGCAGATTTACTTTCCAGCATGTAATCACCCTACAATAAATAAACTTTGCATAGTTATGCAAATGCTTTCTGCTCACTATGCACTTGCAGGATTTGACTTCCCCAGCTGCAGAATTTAGGATTTTTTTAGTGAAGCAAACACGGGTCTCTGTTAAAACTGAGGTTACTCAAAAAGCACAAACATTTCAGAGTCCCCAAAGAATTCAGTTTTAACACCTAACTTGTCTAAAAGTCTTGCATCTTACAAATGATTCTTACCTAAATATGGTACTTCTATCTAGAAGTCTACCCCAGAAAAATACCAGGTTACTCTTGTGGACGTTGGTGGATGTTTTAAAGCTTCATGTAATCTTCAGGCTCATAAATCTAGAATTCTTACGTGTTGGATTAAAGTAACAAATCTATTTGCAAACGTTCCTGATTGCAGCTCTTACCAAGGGTATCGGAGTGCAAGGTTGGAGCCGCCATTATCAGTAATGATATTTCATGCAGTACTTGCCATGGCAGCTGAGGAACATTAAGCATAGCTGAAACAGTCTGCTTATTTTTAAAAACACATGCACACAATCTAGATTCAGAATGGATATAGTCCCTATAAACAGCAATAGCAATTTCATCTGCAATTTATTCTGCCACTAGTGAGGAGAAAGTTGAATCAGTTTCATACGTCATCTCTATACATGGAATAAATGCTTGGTACAAACTCTTCCCCTTGGAATTAATTTTATTTATACAGCACTCCCAGGGCCATCTTTCCAATTTGCAGGCCCCAGGGCAACATAAAATGTAGGGCCCCCGGTGGCCCCATTCCCTCTCTTTTGCTCTGCCCCCTTGGGGGAATTCTCTGCAAGGCCCTAGAGATGGTTGTGTTTGGGCCCGCTGGGAGGGAATGTGACCCCCTCACCTTGCCCTGGTGGAAAGGTGGAAATGGGGGCTACTGTGCGTACCCTGCAAGTAAACAAAGAGCAGGACCCGGGTTAGTCATCTCAGGTAGTCCTGCTGTGGTAAGGCTGGCCCCAAGCACGCTGGTTCATTTACATTTCCAGTTGTGTGACAACTCACCAGTTCCTTGCATAAGTCACAATCCTCAAACTACTTACTCTGAAGTAGTCCAATTGGGCTTGATCCTGCTGTTACAGAAATTCTGGCAGTGTTGTTTACGTAGATGGAACTGGGAGCTTTGCCACTGACTTCAAGAGCAGGCCCACGTTGGCAAAATTTCAAACAATTTTGTTTCTTGACCAACAAAGGCCAAAAATATTGATTAATTGGTCAGATGGATCAACTAATGCGCTAATCTCAGATTAAAATAAACACTAAAACATTTTGAATGAAAAATTTTAAACGTACACAATTTTAAGAAAATGAAGACTTAAACAATTAAAAAGTAAAAGTAGCAGCAGCAATAAAAAAAAATCAAGAAGCTATGGGTGATTTCAGACGTTACGGCCCCCCGATTCACCACAGTGGATTCCCAGCAGTGGCGAAACCACCCCCCGTGGTCCAGGACGGCCCCGAACAGACGTGACGGGAGCGGGACCACGGCAGGGAATCGGCCTGACAGACCACGGTCCGGGGCAGCACAACAGATGTGATGCCAATTCCCGGCCGTGGTCAAAACACCCAGAAGGCACCGGGGAGGGGCAGGAGGCTGACATGGCCATCAGAGGGCAAATGAAGCCAGAAGGGCTGAAAGGAAATGCCCACACAAGGGGAAGGGAGGGGAAGGAGAGAGAAGAGCCGCAGAGGCAGCACACACAACAGGCACAGAGACAACGAGGGCACAGTGGGACACACACCACAAACACACGCCTGGGCGCATACATACCCACATGGGAAAGGAAGGGAGGGGGGAAAACAGTGGGACAGACACCACCCATGGCACAACGGGCGAAGGGGGGGGCAGGGAAGAGGGGGGAGCAGCCCGGGGGCAGAACAGGACACGGGGAAGGGCACCTGGAACCCCATCAACAGCATAGGCTGCACGAGCACACCCACAGCTACACAGGCAGTCCCAGAACAGGGGGACCCCTCAGGGGCAGAGCACAGGCACAGGAGAAGGGCACACGGACAGGGAGCGGCTCGGGAATAGTCCAGGAGGCAGACAGGCACCCCACGCGCCGGCGAGGGTGCGATGGATGGGATGGAGGCGAGCAGGAGCCGATGAGCCGGTCCAAATACACACACACACACCCGGGAGGTGCGATCTGGGGCCCCCAGACCCCCGCAGTCACAGAGTCACCCAAGGGGGGGGAAGCCCAGGCACAGGAGGGATTGCAGGCGGACCAGGAAGGTCAGCAGCACCCTGAAGTGCTGGGTGCCGGCTCGGAGATCAGGACACGGCCGCAGGAGAAGGCAGCCACGGAGGGGAACACCGGTTGCAGAGGCAAACAGGGGAGGCTCGCGGAGGAGGCCTGGAGCCACAGGCAGGGGCAGCGGAACCCCATGAAGCAGGCAGCACAGCATCAAGTCTGGGACATCATGTAGGGAGTGGGCAGTGACCCACGGCATCAGGGCGGAGGCAGGAGCTCACAGCGGGGCCAGCAACCAGGGCCCGGAAGGCACAGGGGGCCTCACAGCGAGGTGCAGGGGGCCACAAAGGGGCCTGGGGCCGGGTGGCCCACCAGGTGAATGAAGTGGGGCTACTGGAGCATGCCCCGACGGTAGCCCAGCGCTGCCATGTGGTGGGCCTTGAAGGGATCCTGCACAGCAAGCCCCACCTGGACATCGGATCAGGACCACACACCAGCCAGTGCCGTCAGTTCCGCTCCAGTGGGCTCCGATAAGCCATAGTCAGCAGCTGGGGGCCATGGAAGGTGACCGAGCTCCAACAGCCAGTGATAGACCGCCCCACAAGACCGCTGGTACCCACGGGCCCTGTGAACACAGCCAAAGGACATGGCCAGGGCAGGGCCCCCCTCCGCCAGACAGGCCGTGTAGGTGGCCAGGCTGCACACAGAGAGAGCAGACACTGTCTCCACCGTGGACCAGCCCACATGTGTGCACCTCATCTCCGGGATGTGCCCATTGGGAAAGGGATGCAGGCCCAGCATCTCTGCATGCAGCTGGCAATTGCGGGCACTTGCCTCATAGCCAAAGTAGCGCAGGCCGGAGCTCAGACTAGCATAGGCACCTGTCAGGCTTTCCGGGCAACTCAGGAACAATAGCACGTCCGGGGAATGCCACAGGTCGCACAGGGCCATGGTCTCATGGAAGGTCCAGCTACGGGGGGCCCCAGGGGCATGCAAGCCCCGGGGAAGCCCTGCCAGCCATGATCCAGCACGCGCATTATACTAACTGTAAGGAAAGAGGGGGCCCACAAACCCTGGAGGAATGGGAGAGGAAGCAGGGGAGCTCCAAGGCCAAGCGATAAGGCCACAGGCCGCAACATTGCCCGGCTAATGAGAGAGGTGTGAGATGCGGACCCAGCCCAGCTGCTGGAACCTAGCACACATACAGGACATCCTACAGGGCGGCGAGGACAACAGGCAGCCAAAACACTAAGAGGTGGGAGGTGATGACAGCTGGAATGCAGCTGCTGCCCGCACGCACCCGGGTGCAGGCTGGACCATGCGCCAGGCCCTGTGCAGGGACCGCAGCTGTGCACAGGGGTTCACCCACTGCCGCCCTGCCCCTGTCACCCTGCAGGAGCCACCCCTGCCGGCTTGGGGGGGGGGGAGCAGTGTTGATTTGGGCCCCCCCGGCCAGTAGGCAGGTCGCGAACAGGGGGTGAGGCACCACAGGCACCAGCCTATAACGCGTGCAGCTCCAACCCACCAGGGGTACCATTCACTATGGAGCTAGGGCGGTTGGGCGCCTGCGGGATGCACCTAGCAGTCTGTACAGAGTGCTACCACTCGCACATGGACCTCTTGCGTATCCAGACCGCAGAGGTGCACCTGCGCGCCTGGCTGTAGGTGTGCATGGCCAGAAGCGCTGCTAGAGCCCGGAGAGCCCACCACGGGTACAGGCGTTCCCTGGCCCAGCTCAGGGCCCAGTGGGTGCCGGAACTGCCCGACAGGCCCTCTTCCACTCCTGGGAGTGGGCTGCAGCGCTCCGCAAGGTGGCCAGCCAGCTCCAGTGGCGCAGGGAGATCATGGGCTGCGCTGCCTACCTCGCTATGCCCATTGCCTGGTGGCTATGGGTAACCGAGCGGGCACAGGGGTGGTGAGCCAGGGCGCTGGCTCAGTG
Organism: Sphenodon punctatus; assembly: GCA_003113815.1. NCBI lineage: Eukaryota > Metazoa > Chordata > Lepidosauria > Sphenodontia > Sphenodontidae > Sphenodon > Sphenodon punctatus. The sequence continues at coordinate 2,938,148 of QEPC01007499.1, read as the reverse complement.
GAACGAGGCCACTTGGAGAGCGCACTTTCGGATGGACAGGCGCACCCTCCTGCGACTTGCAGAGCTGTTAATGCTATGACTGGAGCGGCAACACCCCCCCATGAAGACCCCCATTCCCATGGTCCAGCGGGTGGCCATTCGAGTCTGGGCCCTTCCAACACCTGACTCCAGCCGGTCCATCGCGCAGCATTTCGGCGTCGGGGTGAGCACCATCGCGCGAGACATCTGTGAAGCAGTGGAGGGCATGCTCCTTGACCGAGCGATCCAGCTGGTGGACTGGAAGGCGGTGATGGCCAGGAAGGCGGTGATGGTCGCGGCTGGAGGGTTCCCCAACTGCATGGGCAACGTGGACAGCACCCACATAGAGATCCTCCGTCCATCCGATAGAGATGCCACGGAATATGTCAACTGACACGGGTACCACTCCCTGCAGCTGCAGGCGGTCGTGGACCACCAGAGATGGTTCATAGACATTTACACGGGCCACTCTGGGCGCAGCCATGATGCCCGGATCATGACCATCTCTCCCTTCCATGCCCGGATGTACTGCGGGGACTTCGCAGACATAGGGATGACCCGGATCGAGGGGGTGCTGATGCCCCCCTGCATCCTGGGAGACCCGGCCTATCCACTCACCTGGTAGCTGATGAAGTTGTACCCGGTCACCAGGAACCCCGTGGAGGCGCTGTACAATACCCGCCTGTGTGCAAGCAGGACCGTGGTTGAGGGGACCTTCGGGGCCCTCAAGCAGCACTGGAGAAGCCTCGCGGACTGGCTGGACTACACGGTGGAGACCTCATCCCTGGTGATTGGAGCCTGCTGTGTTCTCCACAACGTGCGCGAAACCGATGGGGCTGCCCTCGACTACCCCATGCCCCGGAGCCCTCCCGGCCCCATGCCTCTCTATGTGAAACTGAGGACCCGCGGGAGTACCAGTACACAAAGCGCATACGTGCTGCCCTGGCTAGGCGGATCAGCTGGGAGGTTGAGGCATGATGCCGCGCACCCGTCTCCACCTTCCTGGGGCCCCCACCAGCACCCCTTGCTGCCCACCCACCCTGGGCTCATGAACAGAACCACGGAAACGACTGTGGTGCCCGTACATTTATTGTGACCACCACCTACAGGTGCCCCCACAACTTACAGGTGCCGCCCCTCCCAGTGCCGTGTACCTCCCCAGGCTACTCGCCCCCTTCTCCCCCGAACTTCATGTCTCTGGGGCCTCCCTTGTGGTCATCCTGTGGGTGCCGTGGAGCTCCCCTCCCTCCCACTGTCTGTGTCCCCAACAGTGTCCTGGGAGGCCTCGGTGTCCAGAGGGGCAGGCGGTGTTGGGAGGGCAGGCGGACCCAAGACTGGAGGGGCCCCCCTGGGCAGCTGCTCTCTACGGAGGTCTACAGGGACCGGTAGGAGGATGCGCGGGCCCACCGGGCATGCCGGAGGTTGGGGCAGTGGCGGAGGGGGCACCGAGGGGCCCGGCATCGGGGCCGGGGCAGGCAGGTTGCCCGTCAGGATGGCGGCCATCACGTAGGCACTCAATAGTCCGCGTGTGCAGCAGCAGCGAGGTGCCAATGTCATGGGACTGGTCCATCTTGGCCGAATGCTCCCTCACCATCTGGTCTATGGCCTGTTCTAACCACCCGAATGCCTCCACCTGCCTGCTGTGCTCCCGGCGCTCCTGCCTCCATTCCAGTTGCACCTCCGCCTGCAGCCACGGTCCCTTGCCTCCGCTTGTTGCACTGCCCTTTCCGTGGCTGCCTCCATCCGATCAATGGCTGGGATTATCCGCTCGCCCTGCTTGGTGGTGGAGCGGACTAGGTCCTCCGCCTGCTCCTCCCTCTGGCACCGTACCCATGCCCGGTGCTCCCTCATCTGTTGTGCTGGGGGCACGGGGCCGGCTTGCTGAGACCTGTCATGTCGCCCTGTTAGGGTACACATTAGGGGTTGGTTAGGCGCCCCAGATGCCCGCCCTCTATCCCGTGGCATGGCGCTGGGTCATGGCCCCCCCTCGGGGTGGCGGCTGGTGCCCTCCGCCGGCATTCCTCTGAGCCCTGCCCCCCTCCCCTGCACCACGTGCCCCAGGTCCCCTGCCCGGCCTCCCCCGGTGCCCCTCCCCCCCTGCTTGCCAGTGTGCCTCACCTGGGATCTCTGGCTCCTCCCGCACCCGCTTGCAGCCATCCTCCTCAGCCACCTGTCACAGGTGCCTGGGCGTTCCGCGCCCTGTGGGAGGGGGTGGGCTTCACGTGTCCCCCAGCAGCCCCCCAACCCCCATTCCCATGGTCTGGGATGTCTAGGGTTGCTGGTGGTGGCCCCATGTCCGGTGTACTGCCCTCAGCCCATCCCCTCCAGTCTGTTTCCCCTCCCACCCGCTTGCTTACCCTCGATGTTGGTCTCGGAGCCCTCCAAGACCAGTCCTTCTGTATTACTGGGGTCCCCCTGCGTCCACTGGCTGAGGGTGACCAGTGTGCCGGCCTTGGAGTCTCCCGGTCCAGACATTGGCTGGGGGCTCCCCGGGCTGGTGCGCGCAGGGAGCCTGCTGGTCCCCGAGGCCCCGGGGAAGTCCTCCTGGGGGGGGGCCCTTGGGGCCGGAGCCTTCTACCGGGGCAGCGAGGGGAGAAGGTACCTCGGCCCATTTCCTGCCCTGGACCACGGTGCTCCCCACGGGGCGACTATAGATCCCTTCATGTGGAGAAGGCAGTTCAGGGCGTCATAGTAGGGGGCGGTCCAGGCTCCGTGTCCGGACCACTGGTTATTGTCCTTAATGGCCTTGTACCCCCTCTTGAGCTCCTTGACCTTTGAGTGGCACTGGGCCACGGTCCTGTGGTGCCCCGCCGCCTACATGTCCCGCATGATCTCCAGGTAGACATGCTCGTTACTCTGGTTGACTCCAGCTCCAGCTGGTGCTCCAGGGTCCCCCAGATCCTGATGAATTCCTGGGTTTCCCTGTGCCCCCATTGCCCCCCTTGGTGGTATGGCCTTCTCCTGCGTGGGTCCTCCTGGTCCTCCTCCTCTGCCTGGTTACCGCCCGTCTCCTCCGGGGGCTTGGGCTCCCGGGCCCGTTTCCATGTCTGTGGGTCGGAAGGGGGGGGATGTTGGTTTCCGGGTTGCCTCTGCCCTTCCCCCTGTCCCCCCACCTGCCGGACCGCCCCCCCTTGGTGTTGCCCCTGTGCCCTTGCAAACCCCCCTCTGCTCTCCTCTCCCTTCTGCCTCGCTCCATCCCGCCACATCCCCCTGATGCTGTGTGCCCTTTAAATCTCCCTCCCCGACCTGCGTTGTTGCTCGTTGCCTGGCAGCAATGCTGCGTGTTTTGTCCCCAGCTGGGAATCATTTTGCTTGATTCCAACTGGCGGTTGCCGTTCAGACGTTACGTTTGGTTGTTTCCCGGTGGGAATTGCTTTGACCACGCTTTCGGAGATGGTCTGGGCCGGAGCTCCGAAGGGTGTTTAATTTTGTCCCCTGCTGGGGATTGTCTGTGGTGAACATCTGGCGGCCGCCGAACAGACGTTCAGGGCCCTTTGGCCCCACTGCGGGGTTGTGTGGCTCACTGTGGTTGACTGTGATCTCGTAACAACTGAAAACACCCTATGTTGTATGAATCTGTACTGAAGTATTTTAGTTCTTAATTGATTAAGTACAACCCAATTTTATTTTACAAAAAATATTGTTTTGAGGTGCAGACAAAGAAAAAGGACTTGTGTTATCATTTACATGGCTATATGTTTCATCAATGCCAATATCCTTGTAACAGAACATTTTACAGTAAAAACTTAATAGGTTAGCAAAACAGTCGGTACTTTTAAAGTCTCGAAAGTACAGTTAAACGATTTATTATGTTAAACTGGTTACTATAAACCTAGAGGGCAAAATCGCCTATCTATAAATAAATTTCTCAAAACCATGCTCGAGGAAGGAACAGGAGGCGGAGGGAGAAAAGGAAGAACGGGGAAGGTACAACACAATTAATCCATAACTATTTTTCAAATGGTTGGCAGCCCTAATAGCACTCATACGTCAACTCTCTTCCAGCTTGATATCCCTTTACAAGGAGGAGGTTTAATTTAACCCTGAGGGCTGCCAACAATAGTCCACAAACCACTTACAGTAGAGTAGTTCCAAATGCTCTCAAAACTCATGCCAGGAACCCCCCGCCCCCCAAATCATCAGTGTCTTAAAAATGATTTTTTTAAAAACAAAACAAAAAAATGTATGTTGCACATGAGTTATGTTTCCAAACTTCTCTCGCTTAACTGTAATCCTGAATCCATTCACTTCAATGGCTAAACCCCTGTTGCCTTTAATGGAACCAGGCTTGTGCTCTAGAACTTTCAATAAAAAACTAGTATTCCTATTCCTACAATTCCAGAAGCTGAGACTTCAGTGAAAAGTTAATATTGTAAGGTGCATGATAAAATCTCGAGTTGTCAACACTGTCTAAATGCTGAGAATGTTGCTTTTTAAGACCTGGCAAAAGGAAAGGGAATGGGTGTGCCTGTGCCAGGAATTTAAATTTTTCCAGCAACATTTACCATGGGCCACTTCCTGGGCCTCAAGACCAATCAGAGGTTCTGGGAGGGTGGGATCGCACTGCAGTGCACTCCCTCTCCTGCCTCACTGCTGCAACACCCCAAATCTCAAGTCTTGGGAAGGGACACTCTTTCAAGCTGTGATTTTCTAGTGACCTGATGGAGGGGTTGCGTCCCCCCAAATTCTGTGGAAGCTGGGTGCCTGACTGCCTTTACGCACTTTTGGAAACCTAAGCCACAATAAGTAAAATTAGGGAACTTGATTTTCTTCTCAAGCCAGTTTCCCAGTGGTGGCTCTCCAGTAGTTTAATTATGTTATGCTTGATTCACAACAGTGGTAGAGAAGCATTAGTTCTGTCCAATCTAACTTGAAATCAGAGCCAAATGATGATATTTTACCCAACGTAATAGTGCAATTATCCCCACTGGTGTCTATGAGGCTACTCAGGCCGCTTGTATACGAGACAAATTTTGTGCCTGATTGGTGAAAAATGTGCTGGTTTAAACACCTAACCGTTTAAAATGCACATTTGTCATGATCGTGTAACAGCCTGGAAGGAGGGGGTACCCTCTCAGGACACCCACACAGTCCAGAGGGTCTTTCCTTATAGTCCTTTATCAGGACACCACTTGTGTCCCATGTACCTGGAGCTGCTGGCTCGTCCGCCTTCACCCTACAGGCCCAGGTCCCTGTCTCTCAGGCCTTGGAGCAACTTAACCACAAATCCCAAAGTCCCTTCAGCCAGGCCTTCAAACCCTCAGGCTCTGGCCAAGCCTTCCCCAGCCAAGAGGCTCCCTTTTGGGCACAGCCTCTGTACCTTGTCTGGGTGTCTCTGGTTCTCCAGCCTCAGCACCTTGGAGAGCATAGACCAGGCAGGCTTGTTCAGGGAGATGTAACTCCTTTGTCTCCCTGGCAGAGACTAAGCTCTTCCTCACTCAGCCTTCCTCTTATACAGGCAGAGTGGGCATGGCCAGGCTTTCACTCCTCTCAGTCTTAAAGGGCCACCAACCTGCCCATCTGTCCCAGGGGTTCTCAGCCTGTATCCCCTCAGGCTGATCCCTAGCTCTGGGGTTGGCTTTGCCACAACCTTTGGGTGCGCCCAGCCCCCTTCTTAAACGGGTAGCAGCCCCCCCTGGACTGCTCCCTGCTCAGCGCATTATTTAAATCTGCATTTACAAAACCACATTAAAAGTGTCTCATCTAAAAGTGCCCTCAGTGTGAACATGAACACAGATAGATACATCCCTACAATATGATATGGAAAGGGGCTAACAACTTTGAGGTTGGGTTTTTTTTTAAATTGGAGAAAGCGTTAAAAGAATCACCATAATTTCAGCTGGAGATGCTAAGACAATTAGGTATGGCTCATTTAACTGAAATCTTCAGTCTATGTGATGTGGCTAAGAGTTGCTAAAAAGAGAAAGCTGCTGTGTTGACTGAGTCAGTTATCCATATTCCAGGTGACCTTTTACTTGATTATATAGGTGAGCTGACATGAAAATTGTCCACCATCGCTTAACCTTATATAGGAGGTATAATCTCTGAACAGCAAGAGTAAGTGAAAGAAATATAATAGGAGTGTGAAATGTAATCATTTGGATGAAACTACACTTTTCTTCTAAGTTTTGAAAAGTATGTAGGATTGCGGAAAGAAAGCAACAAGCTGAACCAATGAAAGCTACTGAGGTAAAGGTATCCTACAGAAAGTATAGTAACACTACTGATTTCAATTTATATATTTATTTATTTATGAGATTTATATCCCACTCTGTCCTGCCACAGGTGGCCCAGAGCAGCTTACACACAATATAAATAGAATATAAAACATTTTCAACCACAAAAATGTGGTTTTATTGATGTTGTAAGCCACCCCGACATGCCATGGGCATGAGGGGGTGACAAATAAATGTAATAAAATAAATAAAATAAATAAATAAAGCATAAAAACACAAACAAATAAACCCTCTTCCCCCTCCCCCCACTCCCTCGCCAAATGCCTGATGGAACAGCCAGGTTTTGCAGTTCCTACGGAAGGCTGGGAGGTCCGGGGCCTGACGTGCCCCCATGGGAGGAAGTTCCAAAGGCGCGGCGCAGCCACCGAGAACGACGACAGCAGGGGCCGGTCCAGAACCCGTGTGTGTGTGTGTGTGTGTGAGGTGGTCTCGCAAATAAGCAGGGCCCAGGCCGTGTTGGGCTTTATAGGTTAAAACCAACACTTTGAATCAGGCCCGGAAGACTACTGGCAACCAGTGCAGAGATTGGAGCACTGGTGTAATATGCTCCCGGCGGCCCAGCCCCACCAGGAGCCAGGCCGCCACATTCTGCACCAGCTGCAACTTCCGAGCCGTCACCAGAGGATACAAATTCCCATATTTCTTAAGAAAACAAGAGTTGTGAATGTGTTTATTATTATTATTATAAGCTTTTATATGGTGCCAACGATGTACCAGGCACTTTATAGAGAATAAATAAAGAGCTCACAATCTAAAGAAGACAGGGGGAGGGGAGACAGGGAAGGGGAAACAGAGGGAGAGACAAGGGATGCAACATTCATGAGGATGCGAGAACTTGGGTACATGTTCTTGGCTTGGTTACAGTAAATTGGGAGTTTGCAGATAAACAGGTGGAGGATAATCCTGGGTGGGGATGATTAGCAGGAGTTAGGAAGGGCAGAGCGGAAGAAGTGGGTTTTGAGGAGGGGCTTGAAGGTGTGGAGGGTGGGGGCAAGGCAGACGAGGGCAGGGAGGGAGTTCCAAGCATGTGGGGCAGCGAGGGAGAAGGGACAAAGGCAGCTGGGGGAGCAGGGGAGGCATGGGAGGGTGAGGGAGGGGATGGAAGAGGAGCAACGTGCTCGAACAGGAGTTCGGAGGGAGTTCAGGGCAGAGAGGTAGGGGGGAACTAGGTTGTGAAGGGTTTTGTAGGTGAAGACGAGGAGCGTGTGCAGAATACGCTCAGGAAGAGGGAGCCAGTGGAGAGAGGAGAGTAGAGGCTGCACATGGTCAAAGCAACAGGCTAGGTGGATGATCCTGGCAGCACAGTTTTGAACAGAGATGAGGGAAGAATGGTGAAGGCCAGTGAGGAGGAGGTTACAATAGTCAAGGCGTGAGATGACTAGGGCGTGAGAGTTTTGGCAGAGGAGATAGACAGAAAAGGGCAGATCTTAGCGATGTTGTGGAGGGAGAAGTGGTGGGATTTGGCCACGGAGTCAATGTAGGGTTTGAAGGTAAAGTGTGAGTCGAAGTTGAAGTCCAAGCTACGGGCTTGGGGAACAGGGAGGATGGAGACTCCATCAATGACAATTGATAGGGAAGAGTGAAAGGAAAGATTCGGAGGGAAGATAAGGAGTTCAGTTTTCGCCATGTTTAGGCTTTACTGGTCATGACGTTGAAGGTATGCAACAGCAAAACACTGTTTTGAAAACATTTTAATTCATATTAAAGGCGGAGATCTGTGCTGGACGCGGATCTCCGCCTGGAGCAGCAAGTGGAGGTAGTCGTGAAGGTGGCTTTCCGCCAGTTGCACCTGGTGCGGAGGCTGCATACGTATGTCTCCGGTCCGGACCTGGCCTCCCTCATCCATGCCTTCGTCACCTCGAGGCTGGACTACTGCAACGCGCTCTACGTGGGGCTTCCCTTGTGCCTGGTTTGGAGGCTGCAGCTAGTGCAAAATGCAGCGGCCCGTCTCCTTACGGGGATGGGTCGCCGGGAGCACATTACACCTGTGCTCCGGACTCTGCACTGGTTGTCGATAGCGTACCGAGCCAGGTTCAAGGTTCTGGTGTTGATCTATAAGGCCTTTCATGGTCTGGGCCCCTCATACCTCAGGGACCGTCTTGCCCTCCACGCCCCGTAGCAGCTCCTTTGGTCTGCCAGGGGTGCCTTCTTGGAGGTTCCCCGCGTTAAGCGGGGGGCCACAATGGAGAGGGCATTCTCGGTGGCCGTGCCGTGCCTTTGGAACTCCCTTCCAGAGAAAACCCACCTGGTCCCAAGCCTGTTAACATTCCGGTAAAGTTGTAAAACCTGGCTGTTCACCCAGGACTTTGGGGAGGGGGAGGGTTTTAGCTCCCCTACCTTATTTATCGTTTTAAGTGTGGTCCCTGGCCCTGTTTTAATATATGGTTGTTATTGCTGATTGTTTTAAATTGTTTTTATATATTATATGTTTTATTGCTGGAAGCCGCCCGAGCTGTTTGCAGGAGGGGCGGGGCAAAAATCTATTAAATAAATAAATAAATAAATAAATAAAAGTAAATAAAAATATTATTTTGGATAAAAGACAGTAACAAGACCATTTGATATAGAGGACACTGACCTGAGACATACCAGCTAGAGAATCGGAGTATTTCACAAGAATATGTAGCATTTATATAATTCTTTGTACAGATTGGCTGAGGCTTTCATATTTGCATAACTTCCTTGGGCATCCCATTGTATGCTCTATTTTAGAACATAAACATATTTACAGCAGTACTGCCATTTCCTCTTATGGTTCCTTATGTCCAGTAACAAACAAACGCCTTGTCTGCCTTTGTTTTCTGCACACTAAAAACTTAGTCTGTCAGTGGCCATTGTTTTGTTCTCACTGCTGCAGCTGGGCCTATAAAAGAGGAGACTCTCAGAGATTACCCTCTCATAGAGACTTAGTTTCTCTCTTGGTGATGGTTCCTCTATTTAAATGGAGATAAGGAAGGTATTTTTTGTCTATGGAATGCAAGACCGTTACAGTGGCGCTTACGTAATCCTTCAGCTCCAATTGGTCAGTGTGGTTAGGATATCCTCTCCTCACACAACCAGATTCAGAGAGTAACGAAGATGAAAAAATTAGGAAACATGTAAAATGCAAGGAAGCCCAGAGTTTTCATGTCTAAGAGGGGACATGAAAACAATTTTCAAAATCTAAAAGGTTGCCCCCAAATGATGGAAAAAATATCAAGTTTTTCTCTCTGGCCACAGAAGACAGGACAAGAAGCAATGGGCTTAAGTTCAAAGAACAAGGGATATTTGTGTAAAATAGTCGGAATGATTTCCAATCAGTAAGAACAGGTGGGCAATAGAACAGATTCGGATCTCCTCTGTTGGGTGTTCCCAAAATTGGAGACACGTCTGCCTGTAGGCTGTAGGCTTTCAGGTAAAGCACATTATACTGCCTTGGAACAAGGGGCTAAACTAGGTGTTCTGGGGGTCTCTTCCAGTGAAGCAAAGAGAGGAGGGGCTGCACATGGCAGATAGTTTTGTGGAGCAAGGGAGTTGTGAGCAGGCGAGGCTGGGGGCAGAGGAGTGAAGCTCCCCGGCGGGAACGTGGCAAGAAAAGAGTACAGAAAGGGGAGCAAGGCCATGAAGAGTCTTGAAGGTAAAAAACAAACACTTTTAAACTAGGAACTAAGGCTGCTTTTAAATGAGACAAGAAACGCGGCTGATCCTTTGATCAGCCGCGTTTCTTTGCGCTCGTTTAAATTGCAAACTCACATTTAAGCCGGCTCTTCCCCGCGTCAGACCGGGCAGGCGATCCTGCCCCGTCCAACGCGGATCGCCGCTGTGCCGGCTTCACGGCACACTTCCGGGGTATTTTGATGAGTGCGCATGCGCAGAAGGGTGCGCATGCGCATTGAGTCTCTACGCCGGGTTTGATGCTCTTCTGAGCATCAGACCCGGCGTAGAGAGAAAGGCGGGTGCCCGATCCCGCCTCTGAACGATCCCGCTTGTCAGCGGGATCGTCTAAAAGCGCCCTCACTCTTCTTCAAGAAGGTGGAGGGGAGATACTTGGAAGTGGCAGGTAGATGGGTAGTTCAGAGCACATAACCAACCAGAGTGAAGCAACTGCTAGCAACACAGCACAGCACAGCAAGGCCTTCACAAACTTACCGAGAACCGTATCGTAAGTGTTTTGATTTCAGAATCTAATCAGCCCAGGGCACACTAGTTTTCTTATTAGTAGAAGCAGCATTAGCGATAATTTAAATCCCAAAATACAAAGACCATGATTAAAAAGGGGCTTTATCGAGAGTATCTTGGAACCTTCACTCAGGAGCTGATTACATCTGTAAATTCTGTTTATTATTCTCAGTATAAAAAGATGGGCGTTGTGCAAATAATGGATAATATGACCAACCACCAAGATGTTTCTTGTTCTTTCAGGTAAAGCAAGAGCCAGGGAATTTCAATTGGCGCAATCCCAAGCGGAATCCACGTGGCACAATGTGATCTCTATGGACGTGTGCACGCGTGGAATATGCATGGACACGCAGGGCATGGGATCGGCCCCAATAAGTATGCTGTATTTTATATCTGAGGTGGACATTTATTTGCAAGGTTCCTTGTGGGATGCACTAATTACTCACTCTTGTTCTAAAAAAAATAAAAGAGAAAGAGAAATTGTACAGAACATTTCCAATAGGTTTCACTGATTGCTTTGGTTGCCACAATCAAAATTTCAGAAGAGAAAGCATTCTATCTGTTCAGGTGGAGAAGTGGAGATCTGAAATAAGCAACGTCTGTCACCCACCCCTTTACTGACACACCTTGTCAGAGCTACAGGATAATGGGAGGTGTATAATCTGCAATTACTTGCTTGTGTTATTTTCTTTAATCTGGCAGGTTTTGAAAGAGAAAACCCAGCCTTTTGAAATTCTCTGCCCAATTGCTCACATGCATTTTAATAGGGAGGTAAACTGAGAAACTGGAGATGTAAGCAAAATGTGCTGACTCTCTCTGCAGCGCATGATGCCTAACAGGAAAGACTGTTGCAAAGCAGGCAGGGAAGCACTCTGAAACGTGGGAGGGTTTGGCTGGTTTTAACTACGCTAAAATGTAAACAAAATTAGGAAAGAGCAAGAGCATGTACACTGCTCTGCTGGGTGTCTACACGCAATATCCATTTTATGATGGAGAACGTCAAAAACAGGTTTTTTCCTCTAAATGAACATGCAGCATGAAGGTTCATAAGGGAACTAAAAGCAAAGGGCGGGTGTCAGTGGGGGATCTTTTACTCTCAGTATTAGTCAGGGATAGTCTCTCTCTACTGTCAAATAGAGCTTCATTATCTTGTTATATCTCTATTACTCTCCCGTGAGAAGCAGTTGCAGTTAGTGGTGTGATCTATTCTATGGTAGATTAGGAGTCTTGATTATTATTTTTTCCCCAGGAGATAGAGAACAATTCAACAGGAAATGCTTCTGTCATCTCATAATAGCTCTGTTTCCACCTATTCAGTTCTTGCAGGGCTAAAGAAAAGTACAAGCCAGGCTGGTCTTTCTCCATCTTAGAGCTCAAATTAAATGACATTGGGACTGGGAGTCTGATTTTTGTGATCTGGCTATTTAAAGTGAACTCCACAGCTCACTTCGCACTTTAGATTTATTAACTACTGAAAAATAGTAGATTTATTATCTACTGCAGAAATAGCATTCTTCTGCTGCTACTAATTAATTATAGGCATTCCTCTCCACTTAAAGTGTAGCGATACTGGCACACAGGATTCAAGTCAGGCAAGGAACCAGCAGATCATCAAATTCAGGCATCTGGTCCTGTAGGCAACAAAGCATTGGGGACCCTACATTATAGGACATGGTTCTCTGAAGCTCTGCTCATTTGGGTGAACTGGCATCTAATCCCCCCTCCAGGTTCCCTCCCAGTGTGCAGTCTTACATGACCCACTGCTGCTTCTGCGTGGTTGGCACAACCACAATGTGGACTTCATGATAATTTTGCTCCATCTTCATCCTGCCCTCTGAGTTAGAGATGAACCGAATAGTAGATTTATTATCCACGGTTAACATCTGCTATTCCAGGATAGTTTGGGGGTTATTCAGCCGTAAATCAATTATTACTGCAATGGCAAAATGGCAAAACTGAATAGCCAGATAGATAAGACCACAACAGTTAAATGATTTACTGTATTGGCCAGTTTACTGAATTACAGTGTTACCATGTAACCAAATGTTACCACTGCTAGTCTGAAATGAGAGGGCGGCAGGAAGGAGTAAGAGGAATGGAATTAGGGGCAAATGGTAGTTGACAAGACAGTAGATGGGGCACTGTAGTATTATGTGGTAACACAGTACATTGGTTAGATGGTTAACCTGTTAATCTAAACAGTACACACTTGACTGTATGTGTGCATGCAGAAATAAGGGGAAATGGCAGCTGAAAGAAATGGGCAGCAGTGAAAGGAATGCTGGGCTTTGGTCAGGGAACTGTTCTGACTCAGTCCTGCCCCCCCCCCCCCCCCGAAAGCATCCTCCTTTTTACAACAGTGCCACCTGAAAAGTCCCTAATAATACTGAGGACCTAGTCATTTCACAAAATGTGGGGATTACATACAGCTGAGTATAGTGATTCCTGTTTTTAAAAAGGGGGATAGAAAGGACCCGAAGAATTATAGGCCGATTAGTCTTCTATCTATTATCTCCAAATTATACTCAAGGTTGCTACTTACCCGCCTAACCCATTGGGTCAAAATAGGTGGGTTATTGGCAGTAGAACAGGAGGGTTTTCAGGCGGGGAGAAGTACGATCACTGCTATATTTTGAACCATCTAATTAGTCAGTGTAAAAAGAAAAATCTTATTTTGGCTGTGGCCTTTATCGACTTCTCCTCCACCTTTGATTTAATTGATAGGGATTCTCTTTGGCTTAAGTTGACTCAGCTTGGAATAGATTCACGTCTACTTCATTGATCTGGCCATAGATCCAGTCCCTAACCCCTAACCCCTAGCACTCAAAAATTGAGCCCAGTGCTTGAATTATAAGGAAAAATGTAGGGGGGCCCTCATTCACACAATCCATGCCCACCGTAGCCTTCTAAAGCCAGTAGCCAAGTGGGCAAACAAAAAAGGTGGAGGGGGTCCGAGCCCCCCTGACTCCTCCCCCCATAATTTGGACACTGATTGAGCCTCATGGGAAGGGAGCAGAAGTGATGGCATGCACTCAAGGATGGAAGATGGATGACCTAGACCCTCCCCTTCCTTCCCTCTATCCTGAGTGCACTCATTAAGCAACCTTGATCCTTCCCCCATTCTGAGCACACCCCTATGCACGTCCACAGAGCTTGTACTAATTTTCGAAGTGTCTTGCAGAAGGGAAACGGTTCCCTACCTCTGATTTAGTCCAACGATATGTTGCGGACCATGATGTGTAAGTCTATTAAGGCCATTTTTACATGGTGCCACTGGGTGGAGAGACGAGTGTGTGTGGGTGCACCGGTGCCTGTGCGGTAGGTGCGCGGGGCATGCACATGGCCGCACATGCATCTCCACTCACCCCCACATACGGAGCAACATCCGTTTTCACCGGTAGCTCTGTGCATGGGGATAAGTAGGGATGCGTGTTAGGCAGGAGCGCGCACGTACCCCCACTCACCACACGCGCAGCCTTCACATGGATCACGCCCACTCATGAACATGCAGATTTCTGCATGTTCATGAGTGGGAGAGGCCTGTGTAAAAAGGTGCCGAAAGGTGCAGGACCAATTTAAATGGTTTGCCCCCAGAGGCTGATGGAACCAGAGCTCTGGGCGAGATACCCTCTGATCTCGATGACCGTCAATTGATGACCTTGTTGTATTATGGAATACTCCGATGACTGGGGCCATCTATACTATGGCTCCTAGGCATCCGCTACCCACGCGGCAGTACCACAGGCCTCCTTGGTTTTCTGAGGAGCTACGGTTGCTGAAGCGAGAAGTGCGGCAGTTAGAGTGACGGTGGTGTCATTCTCATGCTGAAACTGACAGATTGCATCACAGAGCCAGTTTCCGGGCCTAGTTCTTTGCTGCCCACATAGCATCTGCAAAATCCCATCCAGCGAAGCTTTTCCGGGTGGTGCGGGGGCTGGTTAGTCCGGCCTCCCTTCACCTGGGAGTGGAGTCACCTAAGGCCCATTATGACATGTTTGTGGATTATTTTGTGGAGAAAATCGCTTGTATTCACCAGGACTTCGACGCTGCAATTGATATACATGAGGAACTGGAGGTTATGAAAGCCCTGTCTTGTCCAATTGTATGGGATGAATTTCAGTCGGTGACACCCGCCGATGCAGTTGATGTTCTTGGGGTGGTTAGGGCCACCTCTTGTGAGTTAGATACGTGCCCATCTTGGCTAACTAAATCTTGCCAGGAGACAATGGGTCCGTTGTTGGCTGGGGTGGTCAACGCCTCCCTTCGTGACGGCAGAGTGCTGGGCTGTCTCAAGGAGGCAGTGGTGCAGCCTCTGCTCAAGATACCATCGCTTGACGCTGACTCCCCTGCAAGCTATTGGCCTGTCTCCAACCTTCCCTTTTTAGGGAAGCTGCAAGGGCATCTTGATCGTGTCGGTTTTCTTGATCCCTCTCAGTCAGGATTTCGGCCAAGACTGCGCTTGTGGCTTTGGTGGATGATCTGCACCAGGAACGGGGTCGTTCAACCCTGTTGATCCTATTAGATCTATCGGTGACATTTGATACTGTTGACCACAAGATGTTGGTGACGCATCTGCGGGACCGTGCAGGGGTGGGCGGGACTGTTCTAGAATGGTTCCGCTCATTCCTGACCGGAAGAACTCAGTGAGTGGTGCTCGGGAAATATTTTTCATACCGGGACCTCTTGTGTGGAGTCCCGCAGGGTTCTGTTTTGTTCCCTCTCCTGTTCAACATGTACATGCAGCCATTCGGCGAGGTGATCAGGAGGTTTGGCATGCGGTGTCATCAATATGCTGATGACACCCAGCTATACCTCTTTTTTTCAACAGACCCAGGCCCGACAGTCTCGGTGCTTACTTGGTGTCTGACAGCTGTGGGGGACCAGATGAGGGCAAACCGACTGAAGCTAAATCCTGACAAGACGGAGGTGATGTTGGTGGGTAAACCGATGGAGATGGCGGCCCCCGTCATTGATGGGGGTCTGTCCTCTGTTGGTTTCCCAGGTTCGAAGTCTGGGGATGCTCCTCGATGCGCAGCTTCGCCTGGATATCCAGGTGGAGGCTGTGGCGAGGAGTGCTTTTCGCCAACTACACCTGGTGCGACGGCTTCGGCTGTATGTCTCAGACTCTGACCTGGCCACCATCATCCATGCTTTCATCACCTCCAGGTTGGACTATTGTAACATGCTCTACGTGGGGCTACCCATTGTGACGGCTTGGAAGTTGCAGCTGGTGCAGAATGCAGCGGCCCGGCTTTTGGTGGGGCTGGGCTGCCAGGAGCACATTACACCGGTGCTCCGTTCTCTGCACTGGCTGCTAGTGATTTTCCGGGCCTTATTCAAGGTGTTGGTATTGGCCTAAAAAGCCCTAAAAAGGCTTAGGCCCTGCATATCTGCGGGATCGCCTCACCACCCACCCCCCGGCGTTGGATCGGCCCCTGCAGTCATCTGGGAGCGCCTTGCTTGAGGTCCCCTGAGTCTTCTGGGGGGCCACATAGGAGAGGGTGTTCTTGGTGGCCACATTGCGGCTGTGGAACTCCCTGCTGGTTGGGCCCCAGCTGGCCCCTGACCTCCCCTTTTTTCGGCGAAGTTGTAAGACCTGGCTGTTCCGCCAGGCATTTGGCAAGGGAGATGGGTGGGGGTTTGAGTGGGGTGGGTATTTGGTACCTCCTTTTAACGTTGTTTTAAGTGTTTTTATATTTTATATGATGTGAGCTACCCCGAGCTGCCTGAGGCAGGAGGGGCAGGATAATAAATTTAAAAAATAAAATAAATAATAAAATAAATAAATAAAAAAGGGCCATAGTGATCATATGGTCCCTTTGCACTTCAAAATCTATTTCATTGATGGCATTTCTCACCACGGTATCTTATATCCTGCATCAATGATGTTACAGTTAATTTTTGCAAAATATTGTGAACTCGCAGCATTCAATAAACTAGCAGAGTCAGCTGAGAGAAGGAAAAAACTCTTAGGAAAATATATTCAGTCAGCAGAAGTTGGAAAGAAAATTCAATAAGACAGTGTCAAGCTGAATTGATATTAAAAAGTAGGTTGTATTGGATACATTCCTTTTAGATAAAAATGAATTCCAAATATTTGGAATGCTGCTCATGTCCTACATATTGTGCAAAAGTGAAGGAAGGCAGTGATGCTATTAACGAACACTGGGTGGTAACATTCATTCAGAAAGGGGGAGAATAAAACGGACTACCCTTTCCTGTTTGCAGTGATGAAAACACCGTCCCATGCCCATAATAAAATGGCAAGCTAACAAATTTGGAAAATTGTTTACCTCTGTGAAAATAAATACATTTATTTATCCATTATGCATTAATAAGCATTAATCTTTTCTATAGCTATCTGTAAGTCTGGTAGTTTCACCACAGTTATATCTATTTATTTATTGTATTTTTACCTCGCCCCCCTCTCGCCAATGGCGACTCAGGGTGGCTAACCAACTTATACAAATATAAGAACATCAATAAATAGCACCAATAAACAGCATAAAAATAAATGTAAAAACATAAATATATAAATGTTAAAATACGTATTACAACATATACCCACACATTTCCCTATACCCCTACTTAAACCATCCCCCTTCCCACCCCCACCCCCCAAAAGAGCCAAGATTTACAATTGTGATGGAAAGCAAGGAGGCTGAGGTGAATCTCCACCGGGAGGGCATTCCACAGTGACGGTGCAGCTACTGAGAACACCCGCCTGGTGGTCTGAACTCGCATATAGCGCGGAACTTCCAGGAGGGTGCGTCTGGACAACCGCAGGGGCCGCTCAGGCAACCAGGGCCCAGGCCGTGAAGGTCAAAATGAGCACCTTGAATCAGGCCCGGAAGACAATAGGCAGCCAGTGCAATGCTCAGAGCACCAGCTGAATGTGCTCCATGTGACCCATCCCAGTAAGAGGCGGACTGCTGCATTTTTCACCAGCTGCAGCTTCTGAACCATCACCATGGGCAGCCCCATGTATTTATTTATTTTATTTTAACAATTAATACCCTGCCCAACTCCACCACAGGCAGCTCGGGGTGGCTAACAATAAAATCATATCAATATAAAATGACATTCCCACCCAATTAAAAAATATAGTAGCAGAACACAAACCCTCCCAAAATCCCCCCCCACATAACCACCCTCACCCGTCCCTCCACCAAAGGCCTGGCAGAACAGCCAGGTCTTACACAAGTGAATGTAGAGCGTGTTGCAGTAATCTAGCCTCGAGGTGATGAACGCATGGATGACAGTGTCAAGATCGGAGTCTGAGACATATGGGCGGAGCCTCCTCAGCAGATATAATTGGTGAAAAGCAACCCTGGCCACAGCCAACACCTGAGAATCCAGGCGCAGTTGTGAATTCAGGAGCACCCCCAGGCTCCACACAGATGGAACCAAAGGAGGGTGGACACCCTCAATAATGGGGGCAGCCCCCTTTTCCAGATCACCAACCCTACCCACCAGCATCACCTCTGTCTTGTCAAGACTGAGCTTCAGTCGGTTTGGCCTCATACAGTCTCCCACAGCCGCCAAACACCAGGACAGCAACGAGGCAGCAGGGCCTGGGTCAGTTAAAAAAAAAAAGAGACAGCTGGGTATTGTTGTCATATCGATGGCAATTAACTCCCCAGTTGCGTACAATCCCCCCCCCCCTTAGCGGCTGCATGTATACATTGAACAAGAGAGGGGGCAGAATGGAACCCTGTAGAACCCCACACGGGAGGTTCCCAGGAGATGATGTACAGTCCCATATTACCACCCGCTGATATCTGTGAGGTAAGAATGGAACAATTGCAAAACAGTTCCGTGAACCCTGGCCAAGTCCCGTAGGCGAGTCACCAACATCTCATGGTTCGCGGTATCAAAAGCTGCTGATAGATCAGCAGTACTCTTCAAGCTTCGGAGTAGTTTGAGTTGCATGATATTTCTTCACAATTCTTTATTTCTGGCTGCTACATGTCATGCATAAAAATGTATGCTATCTTATGTAGACTGTTTTATTAACTAACTTACACAGAACCATGCACTTTGGTTTAAGGATAAAGCCCCCTGCCCAAACAATGGTGGGGAGGCAAGGCATGGGACTCTTAAGATTGCTTCAGACACGGAAATTGAGAGCTTTCTTGGTGGTACATGAGGACAGGGCATCTGGAGATACTGCAGTAGTTATCTGGAATGATGGTTGGCTTGAATGTGCAGCAGGGAATGGCTTTGAGAGCACCAGATGCTTCTTTGGCTATAAGCAGCCACACCCAGCCAACAGTGTGCCTACAGAGGCAAGCCAGGGGAACCTTGGCAGAGGGGAGGGATGCTCCCAGTACTGGGTACCGCATGTGCTACAGCTGATGTTGTTGTATCATTGGCCCTTTTTATTAAATGAACCGTGGTGGGTGGGGGGAGAGGTGCATGCTGGAGGTGGGTGTGCGGCCTTTCCTATGAGTGCACACCCACCTCCACTCATGGAGCCTCATCTGGTTTGCTGGATGGTTCTGTGGGTGGGTGATAGGTGGAGCTGGATGTTGTGCAGGAACGTGCATGCCCCCCCTCCACCTGTGGTGTCTCCATGGGCACACACCCATCTCTCCACCCACTGCTGCAGCGTTTACATAGACGCCCCCCCTCCCCATCACACACCCGGGGGGGGGGGAGGGGAAGAGGGTGTCTGTGTAAAAATGGTCATTGTTAACACGTAGTAGAGCTGAAAAAAGTATCTGAAAAAACAGGTAAACCTGCCATACATACCACTATCTGACTGAAAATGGGAGTTTGGGAAATCAATATCCATTTATGCTGGGCATACATTTCACAGTTACTGATTCAGCCCTTGGATCTGCACTGGAAGAAGGGGATGATGGTGAAGACTTGGCACTTATCAGATGCCATTATGTTTCCATCTCATATACCATGAAGATTAGGTATGTGGGGAATGGAAATTGCCTGTTTAGTCCTGAGAGGGCTTTGTTATGCACTTACATTAATAGTACTGTTGGATGTGCCTTTGTACTGTTTGATGTGCCAAGGAGCTAGTGTTGGCACATTTTTAGGCTATGTGAAGTTTAGCTCTGCTGACAATGGAGTTGGCAATTTGTACTGTTAATTTTCTCAAATAAATAAGACAGGGATTATTAAAGGAAAAGTAGCGAGGGAAAGTCACAACTGGCAGGGGAAACTTGGCAAGTACAAAATATTCCTAGAGGCATTGAATCCCAAGTCACCTTGCCAATTCCCAGCTTTCATATTCACAGTTTCCAGCAGTCTCACCTTAGCCGGGACTGCTCTGCTGTTATGGGAAAATCCCATGGTCCTGCCTAAGGGAAGCAATTCCCTGGCTTTGGAGGCAGGCGTCACCAGAGCTGTGGTTGGTTGGGTCACATTAACTTTTCTGCCCTGTCTGTTACTTCATTCCCTTTCTTTGAAATGCCCGTGGGTACTCTGCTCTGGAGGCGTATCTGATATAGCAGGGGTGGGGAACCTCAGGTCCGGGGGCCAAATGCAGCCCAACATAGTATGTTTTTATGTGACCCTTTTCCAGTTCCTGGATCTTGCCCTTGGATCCAGTTCGTACCTCCAGGGGACAGATTCATGGCACAAAGACAGGGGACAGATCCATGGCACAAATTCATGATTTGGACCCTCCTTTCCTTGAGCGCATCTCTTAAGCAACCCTGCCCCAACTTCTGTGCAGCCCTCGTAGCTTGTGCAAACTTTCAAAGTGGTCCTTGGAAGGGAAATGGTTCCTCACCAGTGTTATAGGATAGACTTGATAGCCCAGCCTCCCTCTCCAAACACACAACCCCAACTCCTCTTCTTCTGCACTCCCTACCAACTGATTCCCCAACCTTATCCTTATGTAGGTAGTTTAATATTTAATATAGTCCTACAAACCCAGACACCAACAAAGACAAGCAGAGTATATATCACGGTCACAGACCCCCATTTGTGGTCCCAACTCATACTTTGAGAATGTCTGCTCTACCCTGTCCTTAATGCTCAGCCCCATGAAAAATGGAATGCACAAATTTCTTTCTTCTGTCGCATCTCATCTCATTTTTCACAGGGAGAAAACTCACAAAGATGGCTGTTATCTAGCTTCTGCTTAAAACCATACCTTCTCACAAAATTAAATTCTTGTGCGTTCACAGGGTTGTGAAAAATTATTTCCTTCCTCTCAATTACAATGAAAACTGAAATTATATGAGCCCTACCTACCTACTGAAAATGATCAAGTCTGTATTTTCATACTGTTCTATTAAAATGAAAATCCCTTTTCACAAAAACACCACCACCGTTCTGTAAAATAAAGCCACATATTTTCCTCACCTGCTATCTAATTTTCCCTGTGGGTTGAGCGCAGGGACTGGCTTCAATTAAATGTCATGGCTGGTTCATCTGGAGGAAGCTGACAATGTTCAAGGAAACCCTCAATGTAAGGAACATACACTTATTTGGAATTCCCTTTTTTGAAAAACACTCATGGTCATGGACCTAATATACAAGGCTGTTTATTGTAGAAAGGAAACAGAGGCCACGAACACAACAAAAATAAATTACTGATGTTTCTCACACCCAGACTAGACTCCAGTCCCTTATATGGTTACATCAAACTCACTGCCAAGAATGGCATGTGAAATATACTGTAACTAAGTAAATCTAACTAATCGACTTCTCTATTTTGCTGGCAGAAGGCTACTCTAATTATCAAATGCTTTAAAGTGAATAAAGGCTCCTCTCATTGCTGGCTGCGAAGGTCACTGAATGTTCCCATGAATCCTTTCATATTTATATTAAGAAGAACACCATGATCTTTTGGCAAAGGCTCACTCTAGGTTAGTTATGCATTTGAGCTTGTTGCTATAAGTACAATGGAAAGCCAGTAGACCTTACACCACGGCGTAAGAACTTAATGAGATATTTCAATACTTTGTTCCCTGTACCATAACTGGACCCTAGCTACACAGAAATGGTATAATACATGTATGCTAAAAAAAGTAAAAATAAAATTAAAAACCCCATAGAAGCATAATTCTCTCCTGATGTTCCTTGCAACTCCGGCAAAGTGGAAGTTTAGATTACATTACTTGCTGGCCTTCTTATCAGCAAGGAATTCATGTTTATTTTGTTGCACAGGACCAGCTTCTGTACACTTGTTTATAGCATGTGAAGCGACTGAGGGGATTTGTAGCGCCTAAAACCAAACACGGATTCAGGTAAGTGCCATTTAGCTTACCTCTGACAGGACTAGTTTTTATTGGAAACCATTGCTCATAGGCAGGTGTCTAAAATGTTTAGACTTTCCTTTGGCACTTCGTTCAAATTTTGATATTCATGTCTTGTCTCATGCTGAATCTCAGCCCATTACATTTTTTGCCTTTTTTGACCAATGGGAATAATTTATCCTTGTCTTCTCAACACAGTTACATACCAATTCATTCGTCTTTATTCCTGATTCAATATGCCAGGTTCTCCCTGTTCTAAACTTTATAGCAGTTGTGCTGCTCTCCTTCTGCTCTGCAAGGTGTGGTCAGACCCAAAGGCAGCTTTCTAGGTTGTAGCCTAAACAGGACCATGTGCCTTGTTTTATTTCTCCATTTCCTGGAGTGACCCCTGGGTCTATTATTTTTAAAAAGGGTAAATGGCAACTCACTATTTACCTGTTCTGCACCTTTCGTGATCTTGTAAGCCTACCATAATCCCCTCTCAGTCATCTCTTCTCCATGCTGAAGAGCCCTAACCTATCAAGCCTTTCCTCATACAAAAGTCGCTCTAACCCTTGGATCATTTTTACTTCCCTTCTCTGCACCTTTTCCAGTTCTGCTATGTCTCTTTTGAGATGGGGTGACCGGAACTGGACACAGTATTCCAGGTGTGGTCATGCCATAGGTTTATATAGTGGCATTATGATATTTTCCATTTTGCTATCTAGTCTTTTCTTGGTTACAAGTTTAGTGTTGTTGAAACAGTCATAGCCATACAACAATAAGAGGATACTTAAAATATCTAGAATCCAAAGATAAAATACTTTAAAACAAAAAGGGATAATAAAATACAAAATACAAAAATAAACTCTTGCACGGGAAAATAACAATCAAGTAACCAAACGGAAAATGTAAAGAAAATAAACAAACATTTATTTATTTATTTTTATATTTACTACCCTGCCCCTCTTGCCTAATGGCGACTCAGGGCGGCTTCCAACATACATAACACAATAAATATAAAAATACAAAATACAATCAAGAATGTGTCATAAAATATATAAAACCATTTCTGTGGTAGAAGGGAGTATACCATCCCAACCCGATTAACCCATCCCACCCTCTCCTCCCGCCGCGCCAAATGCCTGATCGAAGAGCCACGTTTTATATTGACTACGGAAGGCGAGAAGATTCAGGCTGAGACCTCCGCCGGGAGGACATTCCACAGCGACAGAGCGGCTGCCGAGAAAACCTGCCTATCTGTACAGACCCGCCAATAATGTGGGTCCATAGGAGGGCACTCCGGGACAACCGCAGGGACCGCCCAGGGAACCAGGGAGTGAGGCGATCCCTCAGATAAACAGGACACAGGCCATGTAAGGCTTTATAAGTCAAAACTAGCATCTTGAATTGGGCCCAGAAGACAATAGGCAGCCAGTGCAATGCCTGCAGCACAGGTGTTTTTTGCTCCTTGCAGCCCGTCACCGTAAAGAGGTGGGCCACTGCATTTTGCACTAGCTGCAGCTTCTGGACTGTCACCAAGGATAGCCCCACACAGAGCTCATTGCAGTAGTCTAGCCTTGATGTGACGAATGCATGGATAACAGTGGCAAGATTGGAGTCTGAGACATGCATGAAGCCTCTTCAATCCAATGCAATTGGAGGAAGGCACTCCTGGCCACAGCTGACACTTGCAAATCCAGGTGCCGCTGTGCGTCCAGGGACACCCCCAGGCTCCGCACAGAAGGAGCCAATGGAGGAGGGACTCCCCCAATACAGGGGTTTCCCCCTCCCCCAGACCTCTGATCCCTTCATCACCTCTGTCTTGTCCGGATTGAGCTTCAATTGGCTAGACCTCATCCAATCACCCACAGCAGCCAGGCATTGGGACAGCAACGAGACCACAGGACCTGGGTTGGTTGAAAATGTTAAGTACAGTTGGGTATCGTCCGCATATTGATGACAGTGGACCACTCAGCTGCACATGACCTCCCCCAGCAGCTTCATATACACGCTGAATAGGAGAAGGGACAGAATGGAACCCTTGGGGAGACCTCCAGGGGATGATGTACAGTCCCCTAGTATCATCCCCTGTGACCTATCCACCAGGTATGAGCGGAACCATCCTAAGATGGTACCATCCACCCTGGCCAGGTCCCACAGGCGGGTCATCAATATCTCGTGATTCACAGTGTTGAAAGCTGCAGATGGATCCAGCAGGACAAACAGGGTCTGAGGATCCCGGTCTTGCTCCACAAGGTCGTCAACCAAGGGCACAAGTGTGGTGTCCGTGTCATAACCTGGGCAAAAGCCTGACTGTGTGGGATCTAGGAAGCCAGTGCGGTCTAGATGTGCCTGAAACTAAAAAGGGACAGTTAGAGACAGGCTGGTAGCTCGCTGGGGCACCAACGTCAAGTGATGGTTTTTTGAGGAGGGACCAGACTACTGCCTCTTTGAGACAGCTCGGCACCCTCCCTTCCTGATAACCCCTGCTAACACTGGACCCAAGGTCTCCCTGGTGGCTTTCACCTGCCAGGACAGGCAAGTATCTAGTTCACAAGTTGTGGCCTGGACAGATTCAAGCGCATCGGCCGCCTTGGTGGCCATAGAAAATCATCCCATAAACACAGACCACACAGGGCATTCCTAACCCCTGGCTCTGTCGCTCTGTCCAAAATGGGGAAGCTGAAGTCATGCTCAGTGTGAGCAATTTTATTCACAAAGTACATCAGAAACATGTCTCAGTGGGCCTTGGACGAATCTGGTTCAGGCAGAGAGAGGCTGGACTGACCAGACCCCTTACCACCCGAAACAGCTCCACTGGATGAAACTGAGCAGATGTTATAAGAGCAGCAAAGAACCTTTTCTTTGCAGCTTGAACATCTACGGCATAGGCCTTTAAAAATGTTCTATGTCACAACACGCGGTTACCCTTTTCAACCACTGCTACACATTGAGCAAATGATCTATCCATAACGACTCCAAGGTCTTTTTCCTGTGTAGTGACACCTAAATTAGACTTCAGCATTGTGTATGTATGGCTACGATTATTTTTCCCTATGTGTGTCACTTGGCAGTGGCACTTCTCAACATTGACCATAGTGCCATCAGTTCACCATTCATACTCCCACTGATCGTGGCAGGAGTTCCAATGTAGGAAAAGAGGACATGGAAGAACCCAAAGATTAAAAGCCCAACGGCCTTGGCCCAACATACCTCAGAGACCACCTCAACTCCTGGGTTCTGGATCAGCCCCTGCGGTCATCGGGGAGTGCCCTTCTGCAGGTCCCCCGAGTGTCTTGGGTGTAGATCATGCAGGGAGCGTTCTCGGTGGCCGCACCACGACTGTGGAATGCCCTCCCGTCAGAGGTCCATCTGTCTGCAGACCCCTCCTCTTTTCGTAGACAATGTAAGACCTGGCTGTTCCGCCTGGCCTTTTGGGGATGGGGGGATGGCTGTTAGATGGGGTATTATTGCTGCTTTTATGTATAACTGTTTTAAATTGTTTTTAGATGCTTTATGCGTTTTATTGTTGTACGTCTCCATGAGCTACCTGTGGCAGGAGGGGGCGGCATAAAAGCTGAATAAAATAAATAAATAATAAAATTAATTAGGGCTGAAATGAGATTTCAGTAAAACGGGAAATCTCGTCAAAATTCCCTCTCTCGATACCATTTTGGTCAATATCAAGAACTTATCGGTACTCAACAATGTCTCCATTGAGATTTCAATTCTCAATTTACCAATATATTTGCTTACCGTAATCCTGTTTACTAACTTTCCGTTTACTGCATTACCAAGGCTACTGTTTTACTCCCAGGTTTGTTGTTTCTGCATTTCTGAGCCAATCACTGTGCACATAGCCCTCAACATCCCCTCAGTATCCCTTAACCTTTATTCCAGTGCCTCCAATCAGAATTGTTGCTCTATGTTTTTCCCTTTGCTTTGGCCAATCTGCAACTGCGTATCAGATTCCTTCACAAATCTGCAATCCTGCTGCAGATTGGACAAAACAAAGAGAACACGGAGCAACAATTATGATTGGAGGCACTGAGTTGAGGTTAAAAGGCACTGGGGGGAGGATTAAGGGGTGGGCTATCAGCACAGTGATTAGCTCAGAGATGAAGAAACAACAAACCCAGAAGTAAAACATTACCCTCGGCAATACAGGTAAGCGATAAATGAATAGTACACGGTAAACGGTAAGTAGCAAGTTGGTAAATTGGGACAATATCTCATAGTATTGCGAGAATCAAGAAATCAATCTTGAATCCCTGATATGGTGAAATTTCTTGTGAGTAAAAAATGTTGCTGCTCGTTTAGCCCTCCTGAAGATCTTACAGGAAGTTTGGAGGTACAGCACCTGCAAAATTGCTGCACACATCAATAGATATAGCAGCTGACACTCTAGGTCACCACTTACAGCTTAATTTATTATTTAAATTTATACACCGCCCTTCCCACAAGGGCTAATAATCCTATATGCTACTAAAATGCTATAGGTACAGTCTCTTGTGTGCCAGAGATGTGCTTAACCTACCCTACTCACTGTAATTTTATCACAATCATATTTTTATAAAATTTCCCCATAAAGGATGCTAAGGCCGTGGAGACGGAGGCTGAAATATGAATTCACAGTATTTTTATATACATCCATTGGTTAGAGGTGTGTTTGTAAGTCACTATGCATATCAAATGGATATGTTTTTAGTAAGGAATTTCCAACCCTTTCAAGGTAATGCGCCATCTTGGTAAAAATAGGAATTTTACTACTTTTTGTAGAATTCAAATTTGACTAAAAATAGAGAAAAAACTTGTAGGCGAGTAATTTTATTTTAAAAATATTTTGTAAATCCATGAAATACAGTGTAAATTACAGCATAGGTATGTGTGTGTGTGTGTGTGTGTATATATATATATATATATATATATATATATATATGTGTGTGTGTGTGTGTGTGTGTGTGTGTGTGTGTGTGTGTGTGTGTATACACAGTGCATATAATTACTGAAACCACACTANGTGTGTGTGTGTGTGTGTGTGTGTGTGTGTGTGTGTGTGTGTGTATACACAGTGCATATAATTACTGAAACCACACTACAAAATAAACAGAAAGTTCAATAAGATAATTTACTAGTAATAACTTTCAAAATATATTTTACTTTGCTGTGTTTTTGGGTGCATATACATTTCAGGTATTAAAATATAGTATAATATCTAAGCATTATATAAAAACCTCTAGTACCATCAAAATACTCAAATATCAATCAGACTTGAAATCACAAATGTAGAACCTGCTAAAACTACCCTTGCATTTGTTAGAACCTAAAGTCCTGGAGCCCTGAAAGCATTCTGAAATCTTCAACCATCAATACTGAAAGGTTAATGCCCATTTCCCCAAAACAACCACTGCAGGAAGTTCATTCGTACAATGGCTTTTGACTGCAACATCCAAGGAAGAAAGTACCAGACACTGTATTTAAAATGATGACAGTCACATGAGCATGAAATCATTTTTGGTGAAAACTGTAAATAAATATCATCATCATTTAAATCCTGCCACATACAGGATCCCTCCCCCCCCCCGATACAACATCATTAGTGTTAGTGGCTGGAAGTAAGTGTTAGAGCAGCATGTACTTGTCGATGGAGAACCCTTTAAAAAAAATCCTCCAACCTTTATTACCCTGATCATTTCTGCACAAGCAAGGTCCAGAGGTGCATCAGGAGAAGTAGTCACTAGGCCACGTCAGCTGAAGGAAAAGTAAAAAGTCTGTAAATGTGGTAGCAGCGTCAGAAGGGAGCACATTTACTGAGAGGGGGAAGAATGGGAGGCTTGGCTGTTGTGAAGACCAATTCTTAAAAAAAGAATGGATGAATTCTTCGAGGATAGGTCCATAAATGGCTGTTAATCAAGTTGGTCAGGGGGTGAGAGCTCCGAATGTTGGAAGCAGGGAGTAAATAAACAGGGAATGGATCACTCCATTATGATGACCTATTGTGCACTTTCTTGAGGCAACCAAAGTTGTCAACAGTCAGAGACAGGATGTTGAGCTAGATGGACCATTGGTCTGACCCAGTATGGCACCTTCTTATGTTCTTGTAGTGACTTGTGGACCTCTGCCAGGCAAAATATCCTTTAGGAAGGCTGACGACAATATTTGGCCAAATCATACCTTCTTATTAAAAACTTCGAACTAATTCTAATGGGAACTTATCCTTAAATACTGGTCAGTTAATAGGTCCCAATAGCCTACTGGGGTTTGTGTTGGCAGAGCACTTTGAGGATAGGGGTTTTATCGAATAACTGCACAAACTGCAAGTCTACCATAGGAAGCAGTCACAACAATGTGCCTTTCTGTTTTCCTTAGTTATCTGGATGCAAATTAAAGCAAAAAATAGAACAGTGTCTGATCTCCATCTCTCCTGTTATGCCACTTTGTTATTGCTATTGCTCTCTTCTGCTTCCTCTTTACAACTGTCAGCTAAAGTTCCTGTCATACATGAAATAACAAATTGGTTCCAATTACAGACAAAGGAGAGTATCATGGGGATGATGTAAAAAGAATGAGATGTGAGCTATTAGTCTCAGGAATTAGCTTTGGTCAGCAACCCGGAGCATCATACTCCCTAGAAATAATCCAACAATGCACTTGCAGGTTAGTTGCGTAAACAGCACTGGGAAAATGGGAAAAAACACACCACCCAAACCCTTCTGGGCTTTTAAATAAGCCTAGTTTAATTTAAAAGCGATGTCAACTCCAAATTGCAACAAGAACATTTTAACTCTGCGCGTGATCAAACGACACTGCAAAAATCATGCCTTCATCTTAATCAATATTAAGAAAAAGCGCCAATAAAAATAACCCACACACTTAACAGGTTTACTATACAATAAAACAATCCTTCACACATTCCTTAGGTTCAGAAAGTTAGGCGGTGACATGTGCAAAATGGCTTAATGAAGAAACACTGTTCATTATAGGAAAACTGCATAGATAGAAACATGCTTTTCCCACAACATGAAAACAAATGAAAACATGCTACAAAGCTTCAATCCTACGGAAAAACTGTTTACCTTAACGAGATTTTTAATGTATTTGCACGCAGTTACATACAAAAGATTTCCCACAAGTTCCCTATGTTTGCAGAGGGAATTTGGCTGTTGTAAAACAATAAACAAGGAATGCGGTCAGCTGATTTATTGTTGGGTATGATTTTCTGCTAGATCACCTGAGCTAAGGTTTGAAATTCCTTCCAGAAATTATTTATTATGAGCTGGGTTTTTTCCTGCTTCCCTGGTTAGACACAGGGATGTATTTTGGGTGGAAATGGGCAACATGACTAAACATGCTCAAGGCCAAGACCTCCTCCCCTTTCTTTGGACACAGAGATACGCCATGACTTCTCTGTTCTCAACTTGGGGCTGCTCTTAACAGACACTCTCTTGCAAAGGGGGCAGGAGGGAGTGCATCTTCAGCAAAACAGCGGAACGGACAACAAAATGCGGAGAAGGGAAAATGAAACTGATTTTGCTAAAAGGAATCTGTAGCCTCTTTCAGTTGTAAGAAAATCCAAGGCTTGCTTGTGACAACAGTAAGCAGAGCATTTTGGATGGAAATCTAATTTTGAAGTTAGAAGAGTCCCTTGAAACTTATATGATGAAGGCAGGATGGTCAATTTGCCGATTCCTATGTAGCACATACCCGAGATGCTGAGGAAGGGAAGGCTGTGGCTCCCCCATTGTACAGGCTTAAAGAAGAAAAAGATACTGACTTTCCCCACTTCTAAAGCCGTTTCTTACAGCGCTCCTCCACAGCTGATCTGCTCTAGGAGGCTGTTATTTTTACAGTTCAAGAGAAGATACACAGACTTGTGTCTGGTCCTGGCCTAGATTTGCATAGTTAGGAAGGCTCCATGTAGAGTCAGACGTTGTGCAGCTAGGGACTTTTCCAGGCTAGGGTCACTGCTGGTGCCCCGTCTCCACAAACTGGGTGGCAGTTTGACCTCCTGGCTTCACTCACTGCAGCTAGTAGTACCTTTTGCACTTTGTAAAGCTTCAAAAGCAGAGCGTTGTGACTATTCCATTATTGTGGCACTTGCTGCACAATTCGGCACTTTGCGAGATTTGTGCAGGAACTATTTGCAGGTTTGGAATCACATGGGGTGGGACCCAACAGCGGGCATCAACTAGGAACAGTGGGATTCAGTAGTATTCAGGTGATTTGCTGAACTGACTAACGGCAGGGTGTGTGTGTGGGAGTGGGGGACAGGGACAGCTCTTCAACTGCAGGGCGTCGGATGCAGCCCACTTCTCCTAGTTCCTTTCATTCCCCTACATTTGCTAGGATCTCCAGTTTGTAGGTGGCATGGGAACACTGCTGTGTTACTGGGGAAACAGTTTACTATAGAAAGAGAGCCTGCATGAAAGAGTGAATTTCTCCACTCTCAGATGCTATTGTGCCGCAGGAAATACTTTTATTATTTGTAATACATGCTGAATGACCCATGCACATGCTGTAGTTTTACTGCAACTGTTTTATTTAAGAATTTGGGTCTCAGTTTATTGCAGTCTGAGCTCTTAGCTTTACATTAAGTCTGTGAGCAGTCCACGGGCTTCAATGCATATTTTTTGAGGTCACCATTGTAGCAGCTCTGCTTTATTACCTATTAACTGAAATGGGGATGTCTACATAGGGTGGGAATTCTTCCATGTCAAGATGAGGGTTACTTTCACATGAGACAGCTTCTGAAACTAGTCACTTCACAAGTCACTTCTCCTATTTATAGTGGAAAATTAGAAAGTTAAGCAACCTGACATCTTCAGGGCATTAGTTTTCTGATCATTTTTGTTTCAGTATTTTATTCTTTATGGTTGTGCTATTGAGATATGGCTTGAATGCATCAAGGCAGATAGATGGATGTTCTGAAGTATAAATAAAATTTATTAATAATTATACTGATATTATAACACAAGTTGAAAAGAGCAAATAAAACAGTTCTAATTAACAGTGGTTCCCAAACCAATGGATCACTGGACTATTGTTAACCCTCATGGCGCACCATGCCCCTGACCAGACATGAGTGTGGCCAAAGCATACTCACTGAGTGATGCCCATCGCTGGACATGGTTTGCAGTATCATTTGACCCTGTCACGACGGCAGTCTCCTGTGAGCGAAGCAACAGGGAGGGAACTGGAGGATAACTATAATTCACACTTTCTGGCCAAAGCCATTTCCGGTGAGTGCACCATGGTCACAAACTCTGGAAGATTGACAAGAGTCTTTTCCATTGACCAGTTGTGGGCTGCTTACTAGTGTCTTGCAGACCACCTGTAGTTCACAGGACACAGTCTCGTAAGCACTGTTATATAGAATTTACCTTAAAAACTGATTTAAAAAATATTACACTTTGGAAGAGCTCAAGATACAGAATCAGTGCACAACCTCACTTGGTATGCTGTTCTATAAATTATATACACATATTGTGATCAAACTGCATAACAAGAGGTCCAAAACTCTGCTTTTCTGGCAGATCCATTTCTTCCTTGAAATGACTGGGACCAGTCCTCAGAAATAAGTTTTCCAATGCAGAAGGCAGATCATAGAAATATTTCTTACACTATGAAAATTATATATACCATTTGTACACCTAAAACAATGTAATTGCTATATTCTTCATAGAGCATGATGCCAGTAAGTGTCACACAC
Organism: Sphenodon punctatus; assembly: GCA_003113815.1. Taxonomy (NCBI): domain Eukaryota; kingdom Metazoa; phylum Chordata; class Lepidosauria; order Sphenodontia; family Sphenodontidae; genus Sphenodon; species Sphenodon punctatus. The sequence continues at coordinate 2,906,817 of QEPC01007499.1, read as the reverse complement.
AAGCTTGGGTTTTAAAATAGTCTGTGTTATCTTAGAGTCCTAACTGGCATAAAGTCAGTGGCATTTTTTTCTGGTGTTATTTTTTAAAGGTTTCTTACACAAGAGGAAATTCAAATAACATTTTGTTGCCAACAGTGAAAGTTGCTTAGAGTACCGTCTTCATTTAAAAATAAATCCTGTCAGCTAATTCATCAGGTCCTGTTCCATTTGTAAGAAGCTACATAATTTACAGTCGCAGAACTCGAAGGAAATCTACCAAGCGTCGATCCCCATATCTGTGTCAGATAAACATTAGAGTGCTTAGTATTTGTCACCATGGATACCATGAAGAAGGTGCTGTCCACTAAAGATTACTAGAGGAAGACAACATAATTCTCTGGAACGAGTCCTGTTTTGCCTTCATATGTTGCTTTTAACCACCCTGGTTCCACTGATGGGTATACTATTAAAATAAAAAGGAAATTTGAATTGATTAAATTAACCATTACTCAAGATGGCTTAACATTAATTCATAGACAGACACAGGTCAAGTTAATCTCTTTTGTAAAAAGAAAGAATGTCTCCTGCATCTTACCATTGGAAAATATTGCCCCTTGTGGGAAGGAGAGTTCATGACTGTGTTCAGCCTTGCAGGAGTACATGGCCTTGGCTTGTCTGAAAGATCAAAATATAAGTTGCTACAGAGAGAAAATTAATTAAACATTTATGAAAGGCAGATTGTCCTGAGGGCTTGAGAACAGGGCCGTGAACCAGGAAATATTAATTATTTATAATTACAGTAGTGTCTAAAAGCTCCAGCTGCGATCAGAGACCTATTGGGTTAGGGAGACTGCAAAAACACAGACGCAGACTGCCCTTACAATTTAAATACATAGGATAGATAATGGAAGCTTTATTGGCCCATTTTACAGATAGAGAACTAAGGCACAAAGTTTAAATGGCTTATCCATAGGCACATAGGAACTGTGTGAAAGAGCTGGGAAATGAATCCTTATTATCAGAATCCAATTCTAGTACCTAAACTATAAGAGCATCTTCCAGCTCTAACACAGGATGAAAATATCTGTAGACAGCTGTTATAAATACAGTGACCAATGTTCCCTATTCTTCTACCAGGCAACTGTTTCTTATATCAACTAATCATAGCCATATCACTAACCATACCAGGTAACTGATTAAACAATTTTGCTAAACCCCAGACACTACTACTATAAATATACAGCAAATCTATGGGTTTTAATTGGGACCTTGTTTTTTTGTCACATTACATAAAATAATTCCCCTCCCACAATACACAATTGTATTAGTTATACCCTCTATAACTTTCAGATATTGTATTTTCCCAAACTTTGTTTTCCCCTCATTCCAGCACTTAGATGTAACACCATTGGGAGTGTACTGATAATCCACCCACTGACATTCCTCTAAGACAGCTTTTCTCCAACTAAATGGGACTTCCACTGATTGGTCATTAGCACCTTGTCTGTACCTTGGGTTGGTACTTGATCTAATTATGTGTTTTATTCTCCCTGCGTATATTATTTTTATTGCCTGCAACCCCTTATATGAATGCCAACTTCTAGGCCTCTTCATGCATCCATGGAAGCCAGCTCTTGCTGACGAAAGCTTGTGCCAAAATAAAGAAATGTTCTTGTTAGTTTTTAAGGTGTCACAAGACTCCTTTTTGCTGTTTTTAGAGCAAATCTATGGTATTGCACTAATTAGTCAGGTTATGCTAGCTATTTTGTTAAAGCTGCATTCCAAAGAAGAGGGTGGAAAAAGGTCAGATACTACGATGATAAGGGTAATAAATGAATACAGAAAGTGCATAGGAGGGGAGGAGGAGGGAGAAAATAGCAGGATTTCAGCATGTGCACAGAGCCAAGTTATCTATACTCAAATTATTTTTCTTAGAGCTAAGAAGTGTTGATTTTTATTAACACCATTAAGAAGGGATAAGTGGAATTACTTTAAATGTTTTCTCTGCACTTTGTGATATTTTAAAAATATTCCAGCATTATCTGAATGGAGGGTGTTTTCTACTCATTAAAAAAATCAAGAAATTAGAGGGAAAAAATGAAATTGGGATATTGGGCTAGCACTTACTCATGAAGACAAGAAACATGAGTATTGGGAGTTACTGAGTCACCCTGCCTATGATGAACACAAAGTCCGTGATTACTTGGCTTCCCAGTCATGCACGTGCGCTGAGGTTTGAGTGACTTTTTGCTTTTCATCAGCACTGGAATTAACAGGTTTTCCAAATTACATTCTGATTGCCTTACTTACATTTGATCTTCAGGATACATAATTTCACCACACAGATATCTTTTTAAAAAACAAACAAAAGCAGACTATGTCTACTAATGTAGTGATCTTGGAGAATATTTTCCCATGACTTTTTGGCTACATTCCAGCCTCCTGGTTGATTTCCCCTACTCTGGGATTAAGATGTCATTTTCTGCTGGTGATATTATCCAGCGACATGTGTTAGCAGCAAAGAGAGCTTTGATCTAAGGCAGTCCTGGTGAATGTGATTGTGAAGATGGCTATTTTCTTTCCAACTGATAACGTACTCTTTCATCCAATTCTGCTAGTAGAAGAGGGTGCACAAAAGCACTGTCATCCATTATGGGTCCCTTAAGAACATTCTAATTTTCTTTTGAATAAGATACTGCCCCATCTCTGCTAGTGCACAGACAAGGGTTAGCTCAATGGCACCCGCAGGTCTTAAAAGCTCATCTTGTCCTTAACTTGACTGATTGGGTGGTTCTTCACTTCTTGTCTGTCAGCTCAACAGTGATGAGCTGACAGGGCTGAATGCAGTCTTTCTACCTCTCTCTGGGTGCCGCCACCAATGGGATACATACTTGAAGTTATCACGATCATGAGTAGTATTCACTTTAACATGGCTTGCACTCATGCTAACTACAGGCATCCTCACAGTGGCTGCTGGTGAGTTCTAAGGCTGGTGGGGCACAGGGCAGTGCCAGAAGTGGGTGGAGCCTTGCCAACGGTAGGCGGAGCCTAGCCAACCCAAATGTTGAAATTAATTTGAAATTACAGCCTTGGTTCCCCAACTGTAAAAAAAAATATCTCTAAAAATAGGAATGGGTCAGTCTCTCTCCTTGTGTTCCCCTCATCCTTGTCCTTAGACTGTAAGCATACAACAACTGTAAAGCGCCAGTCAGGTACACTGCTTGTGCTATATAAATGCTTAATAATATGCAATCAATAAAAAACCCCACAGTTGTAGATCTTGGACTCAAAGCAAGGGTTTATTAAACTAAAACCAAACAAACACAACCTCCCTCAAACACAACCTAAACCACAACCAGACACCCACACATAACAAACCATCCAAGAACTCAATGAGCAAGCTCTCGTCCTCCCAGCTCCTTTGCCTCACCACATCAGTGCTGCTAGGCGGGGCAAGCACCAAGCACTGCGGTCAAGCACGTACAGCCAGGCAGGACTCATTGGCCAACATGTGGCCTTCTTGAAGAAAAAAAGAAGCCACATCCTACACCAAACTGTAAAGGAACTGTTTAAAATGCACTGCAACAAAATTCGAGACAAAAGAAGAGAAATCCTTGCACCACAGATACACACCCTTAAAATTAGAAGGCAAAGCAGACAATATGGGTGGAAGACAGCAAGGGAACTCACTACCAGGTCCACAGCCATTTTAGAGAAGAGCCAGAGGCAGCTTAGCCATGCCCAGTTCCCAGGGGCGGCTGGTGGGTTTTGATGTTGGAAGGGCACTGGGGCAGTAAGGCCGGGCCGGCAGGCCTAGGGGCGGAGCCAGGGGGACGGTAGGTGGAGCCATGGGGACGGTAGGCCAGTGGTATGGCATAACCCAGCAGCAAGGAAGTCCCAGGATTAACATTGGATGGAAGAAAACACAGTCTACATGCACATCAACCTTAAAATAAATAATGTATGAACCCAAAACACAGGGAAACAGAGAAAACACTGGCAAAACCCAGCAGCAAGGAGTTCCCACGGTTAACATCGGATGGAAGAAAACACAGTCTACATGCACATCAAGCTTAAAATAAATAACGTATAAACCCAAAACACAAGGAAACACAGAAAACACTGGCAAAACACTGGCAAAACCCAGCAGCAAGGAGTTCCCAGCGTTAACATCGGATGGAAGAAAACAGTCTACTGCTGGAAATTTTGTGCTTTTGGGTTTACAGTTTTTTTTTTAAAAAAATTGCCCACGTGTCCCCGCGGAGCCAGGGACGCGCGGGCAATTTAAAAAAACCAAAAAAAACAACCACTGTCCACCACATTGCTTGCTGCTGCCTTGCTGCTCCCCCCCCGAGCGGCGGATGGGGGGGAGCAGCAATGGCAGTAGCGCACGCGGCAGCGGGAACCGAAGGCGCACTGCGCTTTCAGACTGAGGCAGGAAGGAGCGCCCATGCGCGCTGCTCTCTGCCTCAGTAACCCCCCCCCAGCTATCTCGCCAGGGCTGTCAGCGCGACCACCCTGGCGAGATCTTCCATTGCGCCCATTGAGCGCAATGGAAAGGCTTTGACCCTCCCTCCACAGCACGTCCCATGCGTGCTGTGGACGTAGAAGCTCAGCTGCCCAAATCGCGTTTTCCATAGGAAAACCCTTTGGGCGACTGAGCAGAGCTGAACCTTTTTGTCCCTTCGGGGACACAATCCCAGCGGAGGGGGTGGGTTCCCAAAGGGAAATGTTGCAACACAGTGACAGCTACAGCAGCCTCTGCAGCAGCAGAGGCTGCTGTCGTTGTCATAAGCGGCGCAGGTTTTTTAATTTTTTTTTTTAGAAAAATACAGATTAAGCCACGGCGGTGTTCCCCGCAGTGCTTTGGGGGGCACTGCCCCAAACGCCCTGCAGGGGGATCTGCCACTGCCAGTTCCATTTGGGCCAACAAAACGGCCTCTGCATGCCTGGGAGAGCAAGGGGGAGGGGAGGGAGCAGTGCAGCATCATGCATGGCACACAGCAAACAAAAACAAACCATCTTAATTAATTTAAGTTTGTTCAACAAATAAAAACACAACCAAAACACATGCAGAGTGCAGAAAAACCCAACATGTTCTAAAATGCACAACATAAATGCAGGTTGGGGTTTCCACCTGGACCCCAACCATGCTGCAGTGAGTTCCTCGGGGTAATAGCCAGCCAGGCAGGCAGGGCAAGGTAGAATAATAGCCAAGAAAACATTAGCAAGAATATGTGGCCTTCTTGCTGAAACCCCCCCAGATACCTACACCAAACTGCAAAGGAACCATTTAAAAATGCATTGCTACAAAGAGAAAAAAACAAAACAAAAAACCTTTCCACCAATCCACTCCATCCCCTCTTAAAATTAGAAAGCAGACAATATGGGTCATGGGTGGAAAGATAGCAAGGGCCGGGGACCACTGACCAGGTCCATGACCATTTAAAGAAGAGTCAGAGAGACAGCTCAGACAAACCCAGTTGGGCCCACAATATTGCCCTGCCTGAAAAAATTCTGAAATGGATGGAGGTTCAGACACATGCACAAGAGGCGCAGGCTGATGCCTTGTGCCTGATCTTGCAGCACTGGTCTCTCTGCACATGTGCCTGAACATTTACAAAGAAGCGGCTGCTGCGGCACTCTGCATCTTGGCTCTTTGAGCCCCGGGGACCACGCAGCGGTAGGGAAAGTTGGTAATGGCTCAATTCAGCCCTGGAGGAAGGGGGTGGTCGCCTGGCTGCTCATTAATAGAAACCGCCACTGCATCTGCATTGCCCCACTGTAAAATTGTGGTGTCTGACTTGTACTATTATTATTTATCTTTTTATAGCATGTTCGGTGTTCAAAGTACTTTACAATCCTTACCTAGTTAATTTTCATAACAACCCTATTTTACAGATGAGGAACAGAGACTACAGCCCCAATCCCATAGTCTGCAGATCCCCATGCGGAGCTGCATGTGCATGTTTTGAGTGTGGCTCAATGAACCGCTAATGTGGATCCATGTGGGTCTGCATGGCTGTGCATGCATGCGCCTCCATGGGATTGGGACCTCTAAGTTGCCCAAGGATACCCAGTGAGTTTATGGGTAAGCCAGGATTCAAACCCCAGTCTTCCAGGTTTAAGTCCAACCCCTTATCCACTAGGCTACACTAGTTTTATCAGCTTTACAGTTGTAAAACAGTTTTGTTCCATGCCATTCTGCACCAGCTCTATCCAACACATCTTCAGTCTCTTCCTATTTTTCGTTTCTTGCACTGCGACATGGAAAACCATGCCTGGCTTTCTGGGTCCCTTCTTAGCAAATGTTAAATCATTGTAGCCATCATTCCTGACTTTTTTGCATACATTTGTCTCAGCCATTGTTGATCACTTCGTTACTATTGTCAATTAACTCACTTCTGCATTCAATCACTTTTCTTTGTTAGCTTTCCTTGTACTCCAGCATGCCGGCTCACACAAGAGTATTGTCAGGACAGATGTCTTATAATAGACCAGGGGTGGGCAAAGTTTCCTAATCCCCAGAGCCACATCCATTTACCACAATGGAGTCAAAGAGCCACATGTGGCTCTAGACAGCCCACCTATGTAATATACATTTATTTTATTTTTATTACACTATTTTCACCTTCCAACTCTTGCCTGGTGTTCTGAATACAGTAGTTGGCTAGTCAGATTTTTCTTACATCATTTTCACAATTTCTATTCCTTGCGAGTCCTCCATAATTCTATTTTTTCTAGTCTTCTTTCTCCAACCGTTTATCTGTACCACCTCCTCTAGTCTTCAGTTCATAATCTGAATAGTACATTATTACTATTGATTATTGTATAATGACAACAGCGCATCACAGTATATTATACGTAGGCTTAAAGACAAAGGCCCTTTTAAAATGGACATGCTGGTGGTGTGTGTGTGTCCATATGTGCACCGGTGGGTAACGGTAGGGTGCAAACAGGTGCACACCGATCTCCACCCATCACCCATGCACGGAGCAACCGGCCTTCTTGCCGGTTGCTCCGTGCGTGGCTGTGCGTGTTCCACAGGAGCACGCACACCCACACCCACCCCGTGTACACAAGTGGCACCCACGCATGAATTCTGAATGCTGCAGATTCCTGGGTGTTCATACGTTTTCCCCCACTGGTGGCAACAGGGAAAACACAGTGAATACAAGTCCCTGCCTGAGCTGTTTAGAGTCTACAGAAAACAGGCAAATGAGAAAAAAAACTAATTTAAAAAGCAAAATGAGAGAATCAGAGTAGCTAAGTATGTGTTATTAAGTTTTAGAGCGTTGAGACAACAGAGTAGTTAGCAGTTCTCCCTGGTCACTCCAAATATTAAAAGGGAAATACATTCAGGAATACACAGCTCCTCTACAGGACTGACATGACTGCAGGACCTGGCGGGGGTGCACAGGACCACTCTTGGGAGGTTCTGTTCTTTCTTCTCAGGGAGGTTTCTGCGGGTGGTGATGGGCGATAGCTCGTCATCACTCGTAACCTCTCCTGTGGGGTCCCGCAGGATTCCATCTTGTCTCCCCTCTTGTTCAATGTTCAATCATTACCACGAGGGTAGATTATTGCAATGCACTCTATGTGGGGCTGCCCTTGATGTAGTAATGTGGCGGCTCACCTCCTTTCGGGAGTGGACCGCTGGGACCACATTACACTCTTGCTTCGTAGTCTGCACTGGCTCCCTATAGCTTTCTGGGCACAATTCCAGGTGCTGTTTTTGACCTTTAAAGCTCTAAATGGTCTGGGCTCCACATTACCTCCTTCAGGCCGGTCTTTTAGCGCGCCCCCTCCAGAAGGGGAAGGGACCAGTTAGGATGGTCCGCCCTCGGAGGCTGATGGAACCCCAGCGGTTCCAGGAGGTCCTGAGGGAGCTTACCCTGGATGTGGACGGTCACTCTGTGGATGAGCTGGTCCGGCATTGGAACATCTTGCTGGAGGAGGCCATTGACAGGGTGGCTCCGAGGCGCCTTCTGCCTCGGTCTCGTCACCGCAGGACCCCTTGGTTTACTGAGGGGCTGCGGTGTATGAAGCGTGTGGGCAGGAGGCTAGAGCGACGCTGGCGTCGGACTCGGTCTGTCTCCGATCGTCTTCTCCATAGGGCCCATTTGCGGTCCTATGTGGAGGCTGTGAGGACGGCGAGGAAGGAATTCCTCGCCGTCCTCATAGCGTCTGCGAAGTCGCGTCCAGCGGAGCTGTTTCGGGTGGTGCGGGGGCTGGTTAGTCCGGCCTCCCTCCGCCTGGATGGGGACTTGTCCCGGGCCCGCTGTGAGGAGTTTGTCATCTACTTCGCAGACAAGATTGCTCGGATTCAGGCCGATTTCGACGCTGGGTTGACAGCAGTAGGGGAAGAGCGCGGGGGGGCGGAGGGTCCGTCTGGTCCATCTTTATGGGGTGAGTTTCAGGAAGTGACGCCTGCCGATGTGGTGGATGTCCTGGGGTCTGTGAGGGCCACGTGTTGTCAACTAGATCCATGCCCGTCCTGGTTAATAAAAGCTTCCGGGGAGACGTTGGGGACGGTGCTGGCGAGGGTGGTGAATGCGTCCCTTCGGCAGGGGAGGTTGTCGCCTTGCTTAAAAGAGGCTGTGGTGCGCCCCCTGCTGAAAAAACCATCGTTGGACGTAGACGCGCTCGCCAGCTACCGACCTGTCTCTAACCTTCCCTTTTTAGGGAAGGTTATTGAGCGGGCAGTGGCGCTCCAGCTCCAGGGTCATCTAGATAATATCGGGCTCCTTGACCCTTTTCAATCTGGGTTCCGCCCCGGCTATGGCACCGAGACGGCGTTGGTGGCCTTGGTGGACGACCTCCGCCGGGAGATGGATGCGGGATGTTCGACATTTCTCATCCTGCTCGATCTCTCGGCCGCTTTTGACACCGTGGACCATGGGCTGCTGTTGAGACGACTGCGTGACCGGGGGGGTCTGGACGGGACTGTTCTTGAATGGTTCCGTTCATTCCTCTCGGGGAGGAGCCAGCGGGTGGTGTTGGGGGAGGAAACATCGAGCCCCCGCGCCTTACCGTGTGGCGTTCCGCAGGGATCGATCTTGTCTCCATTATTATTTAACATCTATATGCAGCCCTTGGGGGAGGTCGTGAGAGGGTTCGGGGTGCGATGTCACCAGTATGCTGATGATACTCAGCTGTACCTCTCGTTTTCTACCGACCCAGACCCTGCTGTCTCGGTGCTATCCCAATGTTTGGAGGCCGTGGCGGATTGGATGCGGCGGAGCAGACTGAAGCTCAACCCAGATAAGACGGAGGTGATGGTGGTGGGGAGGGCGAAGGGGGTGGTGGCCCCCCTGGTTGGGGGGGTTTGCCCCCCTGTAGCTCAGCAGGTCCGGAGTCTGGGGGTCATATTGGACGCAGACCTGCGGCTGGAGCGGCAGGTGGAGGCAGTCGCTAAGGCTGCCTTCCGCCAGCTTTATCTGGTACGTAGGCTGCGTCCGTATGTCTCTGGCCCGGACCTGGCCTCCCTCATCCATGCCTTCGTCACCTCGCGGCTCGACTACTGTAACGCGCTCTACGTGGGGCTTCCCTTGTTCTTGGCCCGGAGGCTGCAGCTGGTGCAGAATGCGGCGGCCCGTCTTCTTACGGGGACGGGTCGCCGGGAGCACATTACACCGGTGCTCCGAGCGCTGCACTGGCTGCCGATAGTGTGCCGGGCCAAGTTCAAGGTCCTAGTGATGATCTATAAAGCCCTATACGGCCTTGGCCCCTCTTACCTTAGGGACCGCCTCGCCCTTCGCGCCCCGGAACGGCTCCTGCGGTCTGCCGGGGGTGCCCTCCTAGAGGTCCCCCGTGTTAAGCGGGGGGCCACGATGGAGCGAGCATTCTCAGTGATAGGGCCGCGGCTGTGGAACTCCCTTCCGGAGGAAGCTCGCCTGGCCCCAAGCCTTTTGACATTTCGGCGGAACTGTAAGAGCTGGCTGTTTGCCCAGGCCTTTGGGAGGGAGGGAGGGGGTGTGTGATTTTTTAATCCCCCGCCCATGTATTTATTTATTACTGTCTTTTAGCCCTGTTTTATTGATGTGTTTTATATTTATATTTTAATTGTTTTAAATTGTTTTTACTAGTGTTGTCAGCCGCCCCGAGCTGCATTGCAGGAGGGGGCGGGATAAAAATCTATAAAATAAATAAATAAATAAATATCTGAAAGACTCACCTGTCCTTCTATGCCCCACTACGGCCCCTGCGATCAGCCAGCAGCAATTCCCTGTGGGTATCGTCCATTAGCCTTGTTCATACAACAAGAGCTCACAGGGATGTATTCTTGGTTGCTGCCTCATTGCTTTGGAACTCCCACCCCCTGGAGGTTCATTTGAGCCCAGACCTGGCCATCTTCCGGAGGCGGTATAAGACTTTTCTGTTTCAAAAGGCATCTGGAGGGGATTGGGGTGGTTTGGGGATTGGGCTATGGGGTGGGGAAGTGGTATTGGGGGGGAGGGTTGCGGAGGATTGTAGGAAGGTTGTGTGTGGGGTTTGGGGTTTGTTTGTTTTTTAGGGTTTTTTAAATTGTTTTTTTATTGTTTTTATGATTTGTGAGCCGCCCTGAGCATCCGGGAGAGGGCGGCATATAAATTTAAATAAATAAATAAGGCCGCAAGGCAAGATCATTCAGAGGTTTGGAGTGAGGTACCATCAGTACGTGGATGACACCTAGCTTTACCTCTCTTTTTCATCTGACCCAGGTCCTGCAGTCTCGGCGCTTCCTGGCTGTGGATGGGGACTCGATGAGGGTGATTCGATTGAAATTAAATCCTGACAAGCCTGAAATAATGATGGTGGATCAGCCCTGTGGCTTGGAGGGGATTGGGACTCCTGTTATCGATGGGGCCCAGTCCACTCTGCTCACTCAGGTTTGCAGCCCTGGAGTGCTTCTGGACCCCATGCTGTGCCTGGGTCATCAGATTGTGGATGTAGTCAGGAGCACTTTTCACCAGTTATATCTGGTGAGGAGGCTGTGGCCTTTTCTTTCTGATTCAGATCTTACCATTGTCATACATGCTTTTATCACTTTGAGGCGAAAATACTGAAATGCACTCTACGTGGGGCTGCCCTTGATGACCCTTCGCAGGCTGCAGCTGGTCCAGAACACGGCGGCCCAGCTCCTTTCAGGAACAGGATGCTTAAAGCAGTGCTCCCAAGTCTACACGGGCTACCATTAGCCTTTCAAGCACAATTCAAGGAGCTGGTTTTGACATTTAAAGCTATTAAAATTGCTTGCGTTGAGCACGACTTTGACTCTGCGTCTTTAGATGCAATGGCAGAGCCAGAGGTTAGGAATGCCCTGTTTTATTAGGTTTCATGGGATGAATTTCAATCGGTGACACCGGTCGAGGCGGCCAATGTCCTGGGGTCTGTTTGGGCCACAGCTTGTGAACTAGACCCATGCCCGTCCTGGTTACTTAACGTCTCGAGGGAGACACTGGTGCTGGCCGGGGTAGTTAACACCTCCCTTCAGGAGAGGAGGGTCCTGGACTGCCTCAAGGAGGCTGTGGTCTGGCCCTTCCTCAAGAAACCATCTCTCAATGTCGATGCGCCGGCGAGTTACTGGCCTGTCTCTAAACTTCCCTGTTTAGGAAAGGTTACTGAACGGGTGGTGGCCTGGCAGCTGCAAGCACATTTGAACCGCACCAGTTTTCTTGATCCCATGCAGTTGGGCTTTCATCCGGGTTACCGCGCAGAGATGGCGTTGGTGGCCTTGGTCGACGACCTCCTAATAGAGCTGGATAGGGGTCGTATGACCCTACAAGTTCTATTGGATGACACCTCAGCGGCTTTTGATACCATGAACCATGCGATGTTGGTGACTTGCCTGCGGGACCTGGCTGGGGTGGATGGAACCATTTTACAATGGTTCCATTCTTACCTCGCCAGAGGTCACAGCAAGTTGTCCTAGGGGACTGTACTTCGTCCCAATGGGCACTCTTGTGTGGGGTTCCATTCTGTTGCCTCTCTTATTCAATGTGTATATAAAGCCACTAGGGGAGGTCGTGCACAGCTGGGGAGTGCATTGTCACCAATATGCAGCTGACACCCAGCTGTATTTATCTTTTTCATCTGACCCAGGCTCTGCCGTCTCCTTGCTGTCCTGGTGTCTGGCCACTGTGGGGGACTGGATGAGGTCAAGCTGACTGAAGTTCAATCCCGATAAGACAGAGGTGATTTTGGTGGGTGGGGTTGATGATCTGGGGGAGGGAAACACTCCTGTCATTGGGGGTGCTCCTGGACTCACAGTTAAGCCTGGATTTCCAGGACACACTGGGGGTGTTCGCCTCTATTGGTTCCATCTGTGAGGAGCCTGGGGGTGCTCCTGGACTCACAGCTACGCCTGGATTACCAGGTGTTGGCTGTGGCATGGGGCATCTTTCGCCAACTACATTTAGTGAGAAGGCTCCGCCCATATGTCTCAGACTCGGACCTCGCCATCCTCATCCATGCATTCATCACCTAGAAACTAGACTATTGCAACGTGCTCTACATGAGGCTGACCCTGGTGACGGTTCGGAAACTGAAGCTGGTGCAGGATGCAGCGGCCCGTCTCCTTACAGGGACGGGCAGCAGGGAGCACATTACATCAGTGCTTGGAGCATTACATTGGCTGTCTATCGTCTTCCGGGCCCAATTCAAGGTGCTGTTTTGAACCTTTAAGGCCTTCAACGGCCTGGATCCTGTTTACCTGAAGGATCATCTCATCCCATGTGACCTCCTAGAGGTCACACGGTTTCCGGAGGTTTCCGGAGGGTCCGAACGGTCAAGTGGGTGTTCTTGGTGGCCGTGCCGTTGCTATGGAATGCCCTCTTGGTGGAGATCCGCCTCAGCCCGCATCTCCTTACCTTCTGATGAAGTTGTAAAGCCCTTCTGTCAGGTGTTTGGTGGGGGCAAGGGTGGGATGGGTTAGGTGGGGGTTGTGTCTGCACTGGTCACTTTGATTTTATGCCTTGTTATTATGGTTTTATATTTGTATATTTATTTTTGCATTTATACTATTATTGTTTTTAATTGGATTATGAGCCGCCCTGAGTTGCCTTTGAGTGAGGGGTGGGGTAGAAATATTCATAATAAATAAATAATAAATAATAAATGGTTTGGGCCACACATATCTGAAAGATCACCTGTTCTACCATGCTCTGTTGAGGCCTCTGCGGTCGGCCATTATTGCTGTCCTGTGGGTTCTGCCTGTTACTCTTATCCATGGGATGGGGGTGTTTTTGGTCTCTGCCCCCATTTTATGGAACTCCCTTCCCCTGGACGTTTGCTTGAGCCCAAGTCTGACCATCTTCCGGAGGTGGTGTTAAACATTTCTGTTCAGTAGGGAATTTGGCAGGCACCGGCAGGAATAGGGATTTGGGTTTGTTGGGAGGTTATGTGTGGCTGTGGGTTGGGGGAGAGGTTAGGCGAAGTTTTAGGGAGGGGGGTCTTCAGGGGTAGGGTCTCTGGGGAGGGAATTGGGTTTTATATATTTTTATTAACTGTAAACCACCCTGCCCCATTCTGTGAAGGGCGGCATATGAATTTAAATGAATAAAATAAATAAATTATAGAAAAGAACAAGAGCCCAAGGAATGTTATTCTGCGATGGGAGCTAGATGTTGCCTGTAGATGAACCAAGGCTGACTCAGAACACACCCACACTGCATGGTTAGGTCTGGATTTTAGTCAGCTCTGCAAGGGACGACTCAGCTACATTTCCTCTCTTCCTTCCTCATTCGGTCTGCTGACCTCTCACTCACCCTGTTATTGTTGCAATTCTGCTTTCTTATGAAGACCGCAGGAGAGCAGCTATTAAGCATATCAGTCTTTTCTGCCTCGTCATTTATTACCTCCTGCCCATAACCTTTCCGGAGAGCAGAGTGACACTTTTCCTTTGTGAGGATTTTGTTTGTTCATATGTACTCTCTCTCTCTCTCCCATTCTCTAGTACAGGGATGGTGGGAGCAAGAGAGCGGGGAGCAGCACAAAATGAGAAAGGGGCGCACTGCCTGGTGGAGGTTAAACAGCAGAATGATGGAAGGGAATGTGAAGAAAGAGAGGCTATGATACAACATGAGCCACTGGTGGGTTAAAGCACCCTGGGAACCAAACCTCTGCTTTCTTCTCTCACAGTCGGACACCCCCTATCTCCCTCGCTCTCAGACCAGCAATCCTCCCTCCCCCCCTTCCTTGTTTCTCGTTTATTCTGACTTCTTCCTGCAGCTTGTGTAGTAAGCAAAATAAGGATGTACATGTCCAATACATGCTGCTGCCTGGTGCAAATTCATTGCTTCCCTTTCCTGCATATCAGGTCCTGACATCATCATCATTATATTATTAATTATTATTATAAACATTTGTATAGCACCAGTTATTTACCTGGTGCTTTACAGAACAAAGATAAAAGACATGGTCCCTGCCTACGGCTTACAATCTAAAAAGACAAGGAGGGGGCGACAAGGAGAGGGGACAAAGGGAAGACAAGGGAGAAGCAAACAAACATGCAAGCGGCTGTGAAGTCTCAGGTGCGCGTGCTTGGCTTGGTTACAGTTAGGCAGGAGTCTGCAGAGGAGGGCAGATGGTAAGTATTAGGGGAAAAACAACTAGCAGGCATTGGGAAAGGCGGCATCCCCCATTCCCATCCATACCCCCATCCAGTCAGTTTCTCATGATAGCAGGCAATCACTAGTCAGACAGTTTGACATGCAGCTTACTGTCTGCCTATCTCCCACTGAAAGTGGCCAGATTTTACCCCAGCTTCCTGCTGTGTGTAATATTTCCAGGCCCCCTTAGGATCAAGCTCTCATTGTGCTAAGTGTTGCAGGGAGGTGGACATGATGCTTGCCTTGCAGAATTAATAATCTAAAACAGAGGTGAGGAAGCTTTTCCCTTCGTGGGGTCACTTTAAAGTTCAAAGGGTCGCATGTAAGTTTGGGTCGAGGTATTCGAGTGTGTTCAGGTAGGAAAAGGAAGAGGAGGGTCCAGATCATGGATCTATGTCATGGATCCATCCCCATCCCATCTGTGCCCTCCCATTCCCCACCCCTGATTGAAAACAAGCAACAGAGTTGGGGGAGGAGATGATAAAGTAACATACAGTTTTGATGAGACACAGAGTTTTTATTATGTACGTATCTGCAGGTTTTTTTTGGCTTTTTTTAAAAAAATAATGCACTTTTGGTTTGGTTTGCATGTAACCAATCCCCAGCTGCCTTGCCACTGAAGGACATCTGATCTTATCAAAGTGTAATGGCAAAAGCGAAGCCTTTTTAACTTATGGCTGAGCATTCTCAAAGTTCTGGGCCTAGGACTGCAGCACAACGTTTAATCTAGTCCAGTGGTTCTCAAACATCCCCCCCAGTTCCGTTCCATGTACATAAACCTTGCGCCCTCTTGCCACCTTCAGTCTCTCTTTGCTGTGTCCTCTTAGGGTGAAAACAGACATGACGCTAACCACCCTTTAACCACCCTTGGTGGTCATTTATGCATGTTTCAGGGCTGCATAGGGCACCAATACAGCCCTGCAACATGCATAAATAACCACCAAGGGTGGTTAAAGGGTGGTTAGCGTCATGTCTGTTTTCACCCTTATCCTCTCTCTCCTTAGTTACTATACTATTGTGGAAATTCCTCTTAGCTCAGTGTGGAGCTAGAGGTTTGGCAGCTGGGCTATTTCTTGGACTCCCTTCCTCCCCTCTCCCTGTGAGGACATCACTGCTCAGTCCAACAACCACTGATCCAGGTCATGTGCTGGGAAATGGAATATAATGTAAAAAGTCAAATCAAGCCTAATGGGAGGATGAGGAGGTCAGACAACAGAAAACACAGAAACAGATCCACCTATGGGAGGAACTTCCTGCTGTACAGAGATTCATGTTTTTAAAGTGTAAAGCGGAGATGGGATCCATGCAAACGGGTATGTAAATAATAAGGGATCAATGGTCAGATCACAGATTTCCCTAAATGGAAATCAAGTCATGAAATAGGTGGTGAGAAGACTGAACACAGCCTGAGATTTCTATCTCAGGTAGTCTACTCTATCAGGATTATACCACTGTAGCCATCCCAGGAGCTGAAGCAAAGCCAAAGAATAACTGCTTCCATGAGAGATAGAAAAAGATGTGCCTCTTGAATACATGGAATGTGGACAAGGTAAGAGATGTTTTCATGGAGATACCAGTTCCCATTTACTCCCCCTTCAGTCTCCGAAAGGGGAACTGTAAATATGTTTCATCAATTTTAATTTCTGAAGGGAGCTTACCGTCCTGAGGAAGCCTGCTTCGGTGAGCCAGCATTTTCAAACAACTGGGCCCGCGCTGCCACTCTGAAATGATAAAATATACTTGTCATTAAGCCCTGTCCTTTTAATTAAACACAAATAATTATTTCAGGTATATCAAGGAATTACCACACAGATGGATCAATCAATCTCCCTTTACTAGACAAGTTTGGTTTTCAAACTGGCATTGTTCCTTTAGTCAACCCAAAAAAATGTCCTACCAACATAGCAACCAAAAAAACAAGCAATATGATGATCTTAGACCTTAGACCTAAAAAAAATCAGCAAAGCATTAGGGATGGGCGAACGCGGTTTGGAAGTTCAGACCAAACTCGACCAGTTCGGTCGACCGAACCGAAATTCCGAACCGAACTCAATTTTCGAACCGAACCGAATTTCCGAACTCGGTTCTGTTCGCCCATCCCTATAACATAATATTCCATTTAGTCCAATGGGGTTTGAATTTCCGAACTCTGTTCAGACGTTCGGGCCAAACTTGAATAGTTTGGTCAACTGAACCGAACTTCCCAACTGAACTCGATTTTCGAACCGAACTGAATTTCCGAACTCGGTTCTGTTCGCCCATCCCTACTCAGCATTAGCTAAATTTAAACATGTAAGCAATTCCACTGAATTCAAAGTATATATGTACCTAACTGAACTGGGCTGAAAAACAAACATAGCCAAACACTTCTGACTGTTGGGCTCCAAATCTCTTGCAGAAGCTCACATAGTAAGTCACTGTCAGAGCCGGGAGAAGAACCCCAGACTCCTGACCCCCCCAGTCCTTTGTTGCTAGCCTAGGACACGTTGTCAGCCCAAATGTTGTTTTGCTGAAGTCATTATTTTCTAGTCTATAATGCATTTCATCTTAAAATAAATAAATACAGGAGTTAGCTACTTAATGGTGCACCGCATCATAAATCCAATCAGGAAACACAAGTTATTTTTCTGGAACTGACATCTCATTCACAAAATAATGCTGCTAATCCTTGACTTGCTGCCTGAACAGGCTATTATTTTAAGATACAAATGGCAGTAATTCCAGAATATGGGGCAATGCAGATAATTAGAACTGTTAGTCAAATTGTTTACCTGATGAATTCAGTTTTTCTTTCCCATTATGGACCTAACGAAGTCAAAGGGAGTTTTGACTCTGGCTGTTTTTAGATGGATGCACTGGAGAGGGGGGGAGGGGAGGGGGTCTGTGTGTGCTGCTGTGCACGTCGGGGGGGGGCTTTCACACGGTGGTGGACTGTGTGCGCCCACACCCACACAATGCTCGTTCATGCCCCCGCATGGAGCACCTGGGAAATTTCCTTCTAAGTAAGGCCACATTTGCCCAAATTTACAGAGCTTTTGAAGCTGGATGAACACAGAATTTACAAATAGATGCAGACTTCAGTGAACATGTAATTCATGTAGCTGTGGTATTGGCTAGTTTATACTGTGAAATACTGAAGCAAAGCAAATCTTCACAAAATCCTAATGACTTACACTGATCCTGGTCTCTGATAGCCATTACTTGATGCAGTATCTAATCTTAATCTCCTACACATTTTTGGTGGCAGGTCAGGATTTGAAGGAGCCTGTGGTGTATCTTTGGCATCTATTGAAGCTAAGCTCTGTACAGATCCACTGCAGGACTTGGTACCTAAAGAAAATGACCAGAATAAAGCCAATAATAAGCAGAGTTTATATGTATATGTAAATAGGCAAAAATACTACTTACTAAAGGAGAAAATCAAACAAGAAAATGGTTGGAGAACCATCATTGCCCAAAATGGGGAATGCTATAAAAACTGCAAAATGCCTTGATGTTTATCATGCTGCACAGATGGGACAGCTAATGTATTTGATAAACACTGATGAAGATAAAGCTCCACTAAGAAAACCCGCCTAGCTGTCTTGTGCTGAAAGGAACTTCTCATTTTATGCAAGTCTGATGCAGTCTGGGATATTAAAACTTATTTAAAAGGTGATGGTTTTTAATACTAGATGTTAATCAATAAACTTTACATAGCCAGGCTTCTGTTTGCCAGAGTGAGAAGCCTCCTGATGTACTGATGCTTCGTTTTGCTACTGAGTTGATACATTTAAAATAAGCAAGACAATGAAGAGACAATGCGGGGCCAGGAACTGGCCAATGTGGGGGCCAGCACTAAAAGAGTTAAGGGAAATGACTAATGAACCAAACTGGGAAAGAGCTGATTGGCCCCAGCAACAGGCTTACATTTCAGCAAGGCAGATTTCATTTAAATATTGGAAAAACATCTCAGCTATGACCCTTTTCACACAGACACTCTAACATTTTATCAGTTTTAGAGTGACTGTGTGAAAAGGGCCTATATAAGCAGTTGGGCAATAGAATAGGTTACCTAAGTTAGTGGGTTGCCACCAACTAATGTGGGTCCTAGGAGGCTCTTTGATGGATCACTTGAGGTGTTCTTGCTTCCCCCTACCCTCAGCAGAGGCAGTGGCAGCTGGGACGCTGCCATTAAGGGTAAGCTTTTAATAAGATAAATATCTCTTTCATTTTAACTGTACCCATATCTAAAATACAGGTTTTATTCAAGTGAGTCCTAGATTTTAACACAAAGAAACAACAACAAAGAAAAGGTTTGGTTGACCTTGATCACAAAAAGGTTGAAAACTACTCACCCAGGCAGACTATAAAATCTTCAGTGGCTGTTTTAAAAACAGCAAGAGAAAGCATACAATATCCTGTCTTGAAATGGAGCGTTGAAGCAGATGACCCTTGAGGTCCCTTCTAATTTTATGACTCTACTTGGCAATTGTATTTGTCTTCCTCCCCTTTTAGATGCTGCACATCATCTTACAAACCCCTCAGGGCAAGAATTAGGTTTATTTTTACATTTGTGCACTTCCTACTGCAATGGGATGCTGATCACCATATTGTAACTATCGTTCATTATTCATTGCCCAAGGAAGGACCCTGTGAGGTCCGAAGGTTTGCATACCTCCACCAACTGTAGTTGGTCCAATAAAAGATATCACTGTACTAATTACCTCTATTTCATAATATAGGAATTCACTGTCCTCTAGTAACAGAGGCCAGTGCAGGCTCAACAAAATACATGCCTGCTTGCTTCGACTACTCATATATTGCTTCCATAATTTCTCCCCAATAAGGCTGATGCTAGTAATAAAAGACTATACTTCACTGTTAGATGCAATGCATTTTTCAAAGCACTATCTAAATAATCATAACAGCCCTTCAAAGTAGGAATATTGATCCAAAAACTGTGAAGAGCGCAAGAGCTCAGACAAGAATATTTTTAGCATCTATACAAAAATTGTGACTATCAATATTTTTGGGTGCGTCTTGTTTTTATTCCTGGAGCATTGTACTAAACTCATCGACCTACATTGCCTCACAATCCCTACCTTCTGCTGAAGGGATTGACCTGAGGGAGGAAGCTGCTGATCTCTTCAGCCCAGAGAGACCATAAGGTCCTTTTTTGGTCAGGTCTATTGGTGGAGACGTGTTCTCTGGGCTAGTGACAGAGGCTACACTTTGACAGTCTGACTCCACATCTGTTTTTGTCGCATCCTCCTTCGAGGAAGATTCAGGACTTGTAGTCCAAAGGCCTGAGTTTTTCTGCCCATTGGATGAAGGGGGTGTTGCAATCCATGGAATTCCTGCTGACTTCTCCCGTGGCTGGGACGATGCCGAGTTTGTGGTGGTGTTTTGTTCTGAAGAGTGAGAGGAGAGTGATTCTATGCTGCCCATTGGAGTGCTATCTGGGCTGCTGCTGTATGAATCACCTGTTGGGTGGAAGGTTTTGTGGAAGAAGAAAAACGACACTGTGATGCTACTCCCCAAAATGTCCATTTTCCTAATGCCATGCATGGCCATTGGAGCCTAGTAATCTCTGATTTATGACAACATGTTCTTTGCAGATAATGTTTCTCAAAGCAGAATGCGTGCATTATATTAATTTGCATCCCAATGTCTGGTGGCATGCAGTAACAGATTCCTTTTGTGTTTTGCTCCAACCCATAAGCAACTGAGACAACACAGATGATTCAAGACCATGCCAGTTTCTCTGTTTCTGTGGTCTAACAGCCACTACTCCCTGTATTTTGCTGAGAGGCTATTTACAAACCAGGACTGGTAACTTTCTGGACTTCTGACTCCTAGATCCCATCCCTTTTCCTGGGAGGTTGGGGAGAGCAGAAGCCCTAGGGATGCTGCCTGTGTATTTGCCTTAGATCAGTGATATGCTCTCTCACCCCTAAATTAGTCCTTGCTAAGAATATGTTTCAAAATATTTTTATTTGGCATTGCATTTTGATTTTATTGATGGATTTTTTTTAGGTTACGTCTGCAAATCAGTGTATGATAGAGTTGCAACAGAGCAGTTTACAAGGTCAAAATGTGTGTGAGCGGCATGGAACTATTTAAAAAACACTATAATACATGGTCAGAGGGAACATATATTTAAAACCAAGAGATATAGCAAGAGGTCTAGAAAAATGTCAAAATGGCTAAACAATATGGCTCTTAGCCAAGATGCTCAGGGGATGCAACCTTACACCAAAGTGCCCCTGCTGGAAGCTAGAAGTGAGCAACAGAGCAATGGCTCACTCCATATCTGCCCCATTTTTGTATTCTTTCCCTAAAACACACGGGACTAATGGAGACAGGATAGATGGATCAGGAATGATGGATCCTGAAGGACAGGACTATCCAGATCTCATAGTGGCTCCTTTAGTGAACTGCAGGGTGTGAAGCTTATTACACAGAAAGTAGGGACTGGCATTCATTGTAGTTTCTCCATTGCCACCAATGGAGTAGGTATCAGTAGGTATCACTTGGATCTACTGCTGTTCTACTGCTTAGCATGGATTTCTAACTTGTACAAAGCTTTCCATCATGCTATTTCCAGGTATGCATCAGGCTTTGGCATCGTGCTCATATATCAGACATGTGCAAATATTTGACCACATCTGATTTTTAAAATCTGAACCTGGCTCTCTTGTTGTTTGCAGTAACACAACAGGGAGGCACAGAATTCATTCCTAAACTCATCTGAATTAAAACATAATTTAAAAATTTGAATTAATTAGCTGTGAATTAATTTTTATGGTGGCATAAAAAACTCTCACTAGGAGGCTAAAATGCTATTTTGATATCATCCTTATGCCAATGCTAATATCTGGTAGATTAAATTCTGCTTTGGCTACAGTTTTGATTTTATTCATCTCTCTCTCTCTCTCTCTCTCCCTCCCTCTCTCTCTCTCTTTTTGTATACTGTAACATATCCTGAGCCCCAGGCATAGGCCAGGATATAAATCTGAATAAATAAATTTGAACTGAATTCAACCTTTTCTAACAGCAATGCTATAAAATTAAGAAGAGCTCTCTCTTGTGGAACAGAAAGGGATTAAGGTATGCTGCTTTATTCTAACAATAAGTACACAGAAAAATAATCACATTAGGAAGCAGTTGATGAGAAATATAACCCTCTACTTCTCATTACAAATCCACATATAGGATATATTATTTTCGAAGTAAAAACTTTTGGGTTTAAACGACAGTCTCCTTGCCTACTCAAGAATTTGCCCTTTCTTCTGAGATGTCTAGTAAGGGTTGAAATTAACAATAGTTCTACTTAGCACCAGGAATTAAATCAGGATGAGGGATATGAATTTTCAAACGGCCATGAAAAGGTACTTAATGGTAACAATTTTGTGTTGCCACTGATCTCAAACAGATTTGCATTTACCATCTAACAGGTGAAATGTTTTCTATCCCATTGCCAGTTTATGTGATCGTATTAAATATAAAGGAAGCCACCCGGATAGTTTGTTTACCTTATAACAGTCTGAGGAGGTCGCTTCTATCCATCCCGATGGTAAGCGTGGAAAAAGAATCGTACCACAATGTATTCTCGAACAAAGTATGCAACACAATATCTGCTTTACGGAACATGATGTGAAAGGAGCAAGGAAAGCACTGATTCAGCATAACTGACATCTGCTCTCTCTATTGCTACTTCTCAAAGAGAACAAAAAACTGTGCAAGGAAGAACCTAATGTGCCTAGAGCCCAACAACTACAAATGCTCACTAACTGCCAGTTGAGAGGACTGAAGAATGGAAGGAAAAGTAAACTGCAAACGGTACAGATAAACTTACTATCTGGGTCTGCCAGACATGGAGTATATCTTCCTTTGGGTTTGCGGGTGCCTGTAGAGAGGCAAATGGCTCTGGTTTTTCTGGAGCCTGATCGTGACTGAGGCTGGGGAAGAAGTATATTGGGGTCTGGCGCTGTGTGGAATATCTGTAAGTTAAAAACAAGAGTATTTCTCAAAATGTTAACATTTTTGACAACATTGCAACCACCCTATTTTACAGCCGTAAGTTCCCGTCCAGGCTCTGTATATACGCAGTACATGCACACTAGGTATATGCACGGCACACACCTGTTTTGCACTGTGCACACACTTTGGGCAGCTGAACAGGCACAACCTTGGATTCTGGTCTGAGGGCTGTATTGGCCAAATACGTTTTTCATAACAAAATGATTAATGGAAATAATCGGATGGTACTAGAATGAAGAGTCAAGCAAAGGAGTCTGAGTCAATTAAAGGGCTATAGAAATAAAATGTATTATTCTTTATTTATTTTAGTAATCTGCATACTCCAGTGCTTGGTTAGTGTGGGGAAACGCTTGCAAATGCAACTGACTAGCTACAGACAATGGTCACTGGTTTTCTAAGGCATAAGTGGCACAGAAAATTGACAGGCAGCTAAAGTGAAAAATAAAGCAAGTTTATTTCTATTATTCCAGGTTAAATTAGGGAATAAATGAACAAAAACCATGAATAATTCCATTCCAGCAACCTAAGGTAGCATTAGTAACAAGTTAGAGACAATTAAACTTTTTAAATTTTTTAACCTGAAAGCGTCCTTTGGGAATGTGAGAAACAAGAGACCCAAGGTTCAATCCAGCTACCATTGAAATCAATGGGAGTTTAGCCATTGACTGGATTGTGCCAAGTAGTTAAGACGATGTCTTTTTATTCGACCAACTGTTGGTGAGTGTCTGTGAGCTTTCAAGGTTCACAGACCTCTTCTTCAGGAAGGTATGAAGGTTAAAGCTGTGCCTGCCTGATGAAGAGTTCTGTGAAGCTCAAAAACGTGCTCCCACTGTCCAAGAAAAGTCAGTCCAATAAAAGATATCACCTTTTCTCCTTTGTCCCTTGTCACAGTTGAGGCTCAAAACAGACTCTCAACAACCTGGGGGAAGTGTTGACACTGGCCATAAACCAAAGGTTGGGGGAGGGAAAGCTACATTCACCCTGCCTGCATCTGAGCAGAAGCTATATTATGCAGTGAGGTTCTAGCCAGCCTTTTCACAGGAGATAATAGGAATGATTGGGATACACTTGTGCTTATGCCCTTGAACTATATACAAAGATAGTCTACAGCAAAGCATGAAAACAGAAACCTTCTCTAAAAATTGTCCTCTAAACATCTGTCAGATTCCCTGCTTGTTTGTAAGACCTCTAGTAGAATGAATCAAACCCCTACCTTTTCATAATGCTCTATCAGAATTTCAACCACAATGTTCTGAAACTTAATATTCATCATAGCAGCCACCGTTTCTTCCTGTGCTCTCATCAGAGTTGGGCCAAAGATAACACCGAGGTTGGAAACTGTCATAAGATTTTGCTGACTGTGCAGTGACACCCTGTTAATAAATGAGCAACAAGGTACAGGTTTGTCTACAGTTCTTATCACAGAAACACCAGAACAACTTGTTACGTTGCATATTCACCATGTTTAGCATTTGTCACGTGTTGTGCACATGTGTTGTGAGGATACTACTCTCATGATACCCACAATTACTGATCAGTAATTTTGAGTTTCCTTTTTTTACTATTATTATTTCCTTAGCTGCCTTAATGAATTCTTTGTCCGTGCTACCTTGGGTACTTTCAGACGTTACGGGGCCCTTTGGCCCCGTACCGTAACGAACGTCTTCGTTCCCCGCCGGGGTCACCCCGGCACGGCCCAACAGACGTGCCGGGGGGATCCCGGCGGGGAAAGTGGGAGGAGCCGGGGCCGCGCGGCGCAACGTGCGGCCGCACGGCCCCGCCCCCTCCACGCACCCCGCCGCCCGCCCTCCGAGGAGACGGGCGGGCGGCGGGGCCAATGCGGCCGCCGCGTCTGGCCGATCGTGCCACGGCCCGGGATCCCGCCGGGGATCCCGGCCCGTGGCACGCGACCAGACGTTACTTTTTGTTCGCCACGGCCCGCGGTCCATTTGACCACGCTTCCCGGGACCTTCCCCCGGCTAGCCCGGGAAGCGTGGTTCAAATTGACCCCGTCTGCAGATTCAGCGTGGCCAACATCTGGCGCACGCTGTGCAGACGTGCAGGGGCCTTTCGCCCTGCTGCGGGGTTCACCGTGGTTCAGTGTGGTTCAGCGTGATCTCGTCACGTCTGAAATCACCCCTTGTAGAGCTCCATATTTGTTAGCAGCAAAATTCATCCATTTACATAACTCGCCTTTTCTTTAAAAAAAATCATCTTATGCTCCATTAGCTCCTTTTTCTGAGAGCGCTCTTATGGCAATACAAAGTTTAAATTTTTTACTTTTTGTTGAGAACTCTTAGCACAGGTAGATTTGCTGTCAAAGAACTACTCAAATATAACAAACTCTTACCACATCCATGTTTGGCAGGCATGTTATTTTAAGTACTCTCTCTTTATATGCATGGGGAAACTGAGGAAGAGTGGTTAAATGGTTATTCTAGGGCTAAAGATGTAGCAAATGTATGAATCAGTTGGGGGCTCAGGTGCTTCTGCCTCCACACCCTATGCTTAAACAACATCACTCCATTCGCTTCAATTGCTGAGCTTAGTAGTGAATGAACAGCTGAATTCTTTGGGCATGGAGGAAAACAGGGAAACAGGAAAAGGGAATCCATGCTTACATAAAATATCCCCTTTTCATTTCAGAGTTTAATGCCTCCCATGAACTGAGATCTATGGGAGGAATGTCTATCCTATGCATCTCCGATGTCACATGGTCAAGAGTAGTTTAGAACATCTTGAAGATTTCTATTCTAATCTGGACTCTGGCTGTAATAGGTTCCTTAGGAGCTGAACCTGTGAAAATGCATTCTATATTTCTGGTGCTATAGCACTATTGTCAATTACCCCTATCTTCATTTTTTTCTAGGACAGATAGTTTATATCCAGCTGGGGATCCATATGACGACTCTAATTTCTTTAATGATAGTGGATGTTTGGTCTGAAATGCTAAAAATAATAATTAAAAATAGGTAGAAATACTGGGGGCAAAGGGGGCTCCTTATCTGTAGTTTCATAATTCTTTACTATCTCTCACAAGAAGTTTGAAGACTTTTAAAAACCAACTATATATATTCTGAAATGTAAAGCTCTGAGATTGTTTGTATTACGTTACATCTCCTTGGAGATAAATTGGATCATTTAGGTAACAAATGGAATAATGAGTATAATATTATCATAAATAGAAATGACTAGGCAGAATTTTCAAAATAATCTCAAAGGTCCAATCTCTTGCAGTTTTTTTTTTTTTTAAAAGGTGCTGTACAAAATGCTAGTAATATGGGATATTTTAATAACCAATTTTCTCTTGACCTAGTCCTGCTTTTTCTGGGGCACTGAATAGATGTAGACCCAAGTAATCAGACATTTCAGATGACTGCATGCCTAATTCGTTAAAGCGCAATTGCTTTCCCTCAGAAATCTCTCTTTGCTGCACCATAGGTGAATATAAATTTTGGATACTGCCAATTTGCAAGCTCCTGGTTTCTTGCATTGTAAAGGTGTGGAGTTATTAAATCCCATTATTGAGAGATTTTTTTACCCTGAGGGAGGCAAATAAGTAGTGCTTTTCATAGGAAGTTCTTCAAAGAATGAAATATCAGATAAGCTTATTTGCACATCATGTGAAGCTTCCATTGTTAATTTCTTATTATTCATGGACTTGGCACTATCACTTTGTACATGGTGCTCTACAGAAGGTTTAAAAAGGTATGGTCTTTGCAATCTAAATTAGACAAACGCAGGACACAAAGACAGATGAAAGAATAGGGGGGAGGGAGAAAAAGGAAGGACAAGGACTAAAACAAAAATCTGAGGAGTCACACAATTTGCTGGCTATGTAATAAGCACTGATAATTGAATGGCAAAAAATAGAAGTGGAATAGATGGGATAAAAATGGATTAACTAGTGTAAATTACTTTGTTTGTTTATGTACTTGGAAGAGGAGAGTAAAGATGCTTAAATGCTGATATTGTAAAACATTTAAGTATGCTTTTTACTATAAGTTCATTATTAAAATTCTGTTAAAATCCATGGGCCGTAAGCCAAATAATGGGAACATCATTCCAGATACAGGACCTGCACTGCAAAAAAAAAAAAAAGACATGAAGGAAGCAGGAGACCAAAAAGAGAGCAATAAGGAGAAAATAGCGGGCAGCCAGCCACAGTTTTGAGCATCCCTATCAGTTCCGACACAAGCAGCAGAACTGAAAACAATTCTAAGTAGTAGAGAACCATAAAAGCATAGGGCTTGAAGACACCTCAAGGATGACCAAGCCCAACCCCTGGCACTTAGGTAGATTACCTAGATCAAAACCATTCCTGACAATATTTATCCAGCCAACACTTACAAAAGCACCAATGAAAGAGATCCCTCAACCTCTCAGAGCAACTTGTTCCACTGCCCACCTGTCCTTAAAGTTCAGAATTCTTAACCTAAATCTGCCTTTTTGCAGCTTAAATTCTTTCCCTCTTGTTCTTTTTTCTGTTCTCTGTCTAATTTATGGCAGCCTTTTAAATGTTTAAACACTTATTATATCCCCATACTCTTATTTTCTCTAAGCTAAACATACACGGCTCTTTCACACTTTCCTCAATGGACCCATTGTTACACCTAAAACATCAGGTTGTGGCAGTGCCCACAGTGCTTTTCACCAACTCTGTCTGATGAGATGGCTGTGACCACTTCTATCAGATTCAGAGTCGGCCACCGTCATTCATGCCTTCATAACTTCAAGGCTAGACTACTCCAATGTGCTCTCCAGGGGGCTGCCTTTGGCGGCTGTTCGGAAGTTCCAGCAGGTGCAGAATGCAGTGGTCCGTCTTTTGTTGGGGTTGAGTCACTGGGAGCACATTACACAATGAGTCGGCACTAACTGTCAATAGCTTTCCTGAGCTCAATTCAAGCTGCTGGTTTTGGCCTACAAAGTCTAGATGGCATGGGTCCAACATATCTGAAAGACCACCTGCTTCCTCATGTCCCACTGTGGACAATGGGTCTGCCACTAATGTCTTCTTTTGCATACATCTACTCATCAAGTCCACACAGCAAGGGCATGCAGAGAGGCATTCTCGGTGGCTGCCCCACAATTATGGATATCCCTCCCACTGGAGGTTGGGCTGAATGTGAGCCTTGTCATCTTCCACAGGCTATGCAAGACCTTTTTATTTGGCCAGGCATTTGGCAAGCAGGGATAAGTTTTGGGGATTTTGTGAGTTGTAATCCACCCTGAGTCCCTGGGATAGGGCGGGATAATAAATGTAAATAACTAAAATGAATGTGGCTTGCATTCTGAACCCTTTATCTTTGTCACTATCATCTGAATCCTATCCAGTATGCCCACAACTTCTTTAAATTCAACAAAATTTGTTAAATTTAAGGGGGATGAGGGAGAAATCATTATTAGATACCTCTAACAACCAGTTATGATTCTAGTTCCAGTCAGCAATTCCTTGATTACTATATTTTGAATACCACTTCACACATTTAATTTAATTTTCAACTAAGTGTCTTGGGTAACAGAAACTACAAAAAGGAGAAAGAAAAGTGAGTGAAAGGAGTGAAAGCTACCTCAACATCACCAGAAATAGCAAAACAACAAGAAAGATGGAAGAATTACTTGACCAAGTGCTTGATTAGGATGTCCAACATCTCTCTGTTTTTCTCTGGTAATTTATGAACAAGTGCATGCACCGCTTCCACCCTGTAGTTTTGGTCATCGGATTCTGAGAAGTGAAAACAAAGAGAATTTTGACAAATTAATCGCACATGGTATAGATCTGCGTATAAATGCCTATGCAAAGGTGGAAAGATGAGGTAGAGCCCCGACTGCCACTGAAAATACCCAACTCCTCTTTCTGCCTTTAAAAATCCTGGCTTCATCAAGCGCACAATCTGACATGCTGTGTTTTACAATAAGGCACCCATCAATCCATACTAAAAATAAAAATATGACCTTTTAAAATCTGAGATGTTACTTATATTGAATTCATGAACATTCTGGGAATTATATTCCAAATAAATTATCCATAGTGAATCTAAAAATGCCTTTATTTTTTTTATCAATATAGACCAAGTAGTAAAATGATATCTTTTATTGGACCACCTACAGTTGGTGGAGGTATGAAAGCTTTCAGATCTGACAGGGTCCTTCGTCAGGTAAGTCACTATTACCGTGACTTGAAGGGATAGTTGAAACTAACATAATGTAGTTTCAACTCTACGGTCTCCCTGTTGATACCTTAGTTGATCTGTGGTATGACATTTTGATCCAAGCTATTGACATGGTGGCTTCCTGCACAGTGACAGCACAGATCTCCCTGGTATATGGAGGACCTGAGGCTGCTAAAGCGAGAGGGTAGGCGGTTAGAGTGCTGGTGGTGCTCGACTCACACCAAATTTGACCAACTACAGCATGGACTGTTTTTAAGGGACTATGCCATGGCTGTGGTGGCAGAGAAGAAAGCTTTCTTCACTGCCGCCACAGTGTCTGCTTAGTGCTGTCCGGTGGAACTCTTCCGGGTGGTAAATAGCTTATTAAATCCTAGTTGTCTCTGTCTGGAGTTAGAGGCGTTGGCAGCCCACTGTGATGAGTTTTGCCACCTACGTTGCAGATAAAGTCACTCGTTTTTGTCTTGACGTGGGTGCTGCTACTTTGGGTGCAAGGTCAGAGTTTGGAGTTAGCGAGGCCCGGTCTTGTCTGGTTTATTTGGATCAGCTTCGATTTATCTCGCCCACTGATGCGGATGATGTACTTGTAGGGATACGTCCGACCAGTTGTGAATTGGATCCATGCCAGTCCTGGCTGATGAAAGCCAGCCAGGAGACACTGGGGGCTTTGCTGGCCATGGTTGTCAATGCCTCCCTTTGGGATGGCAGGGTGCCTGACGGTCTTAAAACTGCAGTCGTCTGTCCCCTACTCAAGAAACCATCCCTTGATGTTGACTCCCCTGTCAGCTATCACACTGTCTGTAACCTTCCCTTTTTAGGGAAGGTTTTTAAATGGGTGTTATCTTGCAGCTTCAGGCACATCTTGATGATATTGGATTCCTGGACCCATGTCAGTCAGGTTTTCACCATGGGCATGGCACTGAGACTGTGCTTGTGGCCTTGGTTAACAAGCTCCGCTTGGAAATTGACAGAGGGAGATTGTACCCTGCTGATTTTGTTAGATCTGGCCTATCAAAATACAGTTGATCATGAAATGCTGAAGACATGGCTGCCGGGCCTGGCATGGGTGTGCAAGACTGCTCTTCAGAGGTTCCACTTGTTCCTAGCTGGGATAACCCCAGAGGGTGGTGATGGGTGGTGGCTCATCTTCCTTTTGGAAGCTCCCTTTTGGGGTCCTGTAGGATTCCATCTTGTCTCCACTCCTGTTCAGTGTGTATCTGAGGTCCCTGGGGGAGATCGTTTGGAGATTTGGAGTCAAGTGCCATCAATATGCTGATGACACCCAGCTCCCTCTCCCTCCTATTCCTCTGAAACAGGTCCTGTAGTTTTGGTGCTTACCCAGTGCCTGGCTACCGTTGGGGACAGGACGTGGATGAGCTTTGAAGATAAATCCAGACAAGACCGAGATTATGATGGTTGTCCAGCCATGTGACCTGGGAGGCATAGGGACCCCTGTTATTGATGGGGTCCAACCTCCTTTGGTCACTCAGGTTCACAGCCTTCGGGTGCTCTTGGATCCACTGCTGCGCCTGAATTGTCAGGTTGCAATGGTGGCCAGGAGTGACTTTCACCAATTACATCTGGTGAGAAGGCTGCGACTGTTATCAGATTCAGATCTGGTCACTGTCATTCATGCCTTCATAATCTCGAGGCTGGACTGCTGCAATGTGCTCTGCATGGGGCTGCCCTTAAAAGTCTTTTTGGAAGCTGCAGTTGGTGCAGAATGTGGCGACCCACCTTCTGTCGGGGACGGTTTGCTGGGAGCACGTTACACTGGCTGCCAATAGCTTTCTGGAATGAATTCAGGGTGCTGATTTTAACCTATAAAACCCTGACCAGTTTGGGCCCCAGGTATCTGAAAGACCGCCTCCTCCCTCATGTCCCCTTGAAGCCCCGAGATCAGTTGGGGACACCCTCCTACAGGTGCCATCTCTCCAAGATGTTTTTACAGTTAAGGCCGACAGGGAGGCATTCTCAGTTGATGGCCCGTGAATATAGAACTCCCTCCCCCCGGGGGGGGGGGGCGGTAACCTAAGCCCAAGTCTATTCATCTTCTGGAAACAATGTAAGACCTTTCTATTTGGCCAGGCATTTGACAGGCAGGGGCAGGGTTGGATGGGATTGGGTGGGGGGTGTTGGGGAGCACTGGCTGGGGCATTAAGGGGATATTATATTATTATTATTATTGATTTTAATGATTTTTATTTGTGTTTTCATAATTGTAAGTCACCCTGAGCCGCAGGAAGAACATAAGAAGTGCCATACCGGGTCAAACCAATGGTTCATCTCACCAAGCATCCTGTCTCCGACAGTGGCCAATCATGGTGGCTTGGGAGAAGCACCCAACATGTCACGATGGGGGGATTCATTCCCTGTTGTTTTTCCCCAGCTCCCGTCATGTTCCCTGATCCTGTCTGGCTAATAGCTGCTAATGGACCTATCTTCCAGAAACTTGTCCAAACCTCTTTTAAACTCAGCTATAGTACTGGCCCTTACCACAGCCTCTGGCAGTAGATTCCACAACCCAATTATACGCTGAGTGAAAAAATATTTTCTTTTATTTGTTTTAAACTTGCCACCCATGAGTTTCATGGAGTGTCCCCTAGTTCTAGTACTAGCTGAGAGGGTAAATAACTGCTCCTTGTTTATTAGTTCCACACCACTCATGATTTTATAGACCTCTATCATATCTCCTCTCAGTCGTCTCTTCTCCAAACTGAAGAGCCCCAACCTACCAAGCCTCTCCTCATACGGGAGCCCTTCCATGCCCTTGATCATTTTTGTTGCCCTTCTCTGTACCTTTTCTAGTTCAGCTATGTCTTTTTTGAGATGGGGCGACCAGAACTGCACACAATATTCGAGGTGCGGTCGCACCATTGATTTGTATAGAGGCATTATGACATCCTCAGTTTTATTCTCTATCCCCTTCCGAATAATTCCTAACATTCTGTTTGCTTTTTTGACTGCTGCTGCGCACTGCGCTGTGGATTTCATTGTATTGTCCACAACCACCCCCAGATCCTTTTCCTGAGTGGTAACTCCTAGCTTAGTACCCAGCATTGTGTACGCATAGTTTGGATTATTTTTCCCTACGTGCATCACTTTGCACTTGTCCACATTAAATCTCATTTGCCATTTAGATGCCCAGGCACCCAGTGTCGTAAGATCCTGTTGCAGTTCCTCACAGTCTGCTCGTGTTTTAACTACCTTGAATAACTTGGTGTCGTCTGCAAATTTGATCACCTCACTCTTAACACCCTTTTCCAAATCATTAATGAATACATTAAACAGCACCGGTCCCAATACAGATCCCTGAGGCACACCACTTTTTACATCTCTCCATTGTGAAAACTGACCATTTAGTCCTACCCTTTGCTTTCTATCTTTCAACCAGTTTCTGATCCATAGTAAGACACTACCTCCTATCCCATGACTTTTTAATTTTCTCAAGAGTCTCTCATGAGGGACCTTATCAAATGCTTTCTGGAAATCCAGGTACACTATATCGACTGGGTCTCCCTTGTCCACATGCTTATTTACACCCTCAAAGAATTCCAACAGGTTAGTGAGGCATGACTTACCTTTACTAAATCTGTGTTGACTTTTCCCCATTAAGCCATGTTTGTCAACATGTCCTGTAATTCTGTCCTTAATGATGGTTTCCACCATTTTGCCCGGCACAGACGTCAAGCTTACTGGTCTGTAGTTTCCAGGATTACCTCTGGATCCTTTTTTAAATATTGGGGTTACATTTGCCACCCTCCAGTCCTCGGGTACAGTGGCAGATTTTAGTGACAAGTTACAAATTACTAACAGTAGGTCTGTGATTTCATATTTGAGTTCCTTCATAACTCTGGGGTGAATGCAATCTGGCCCTGGTGACTTGTTAGTGTTCCGTTTGTCAATTTTCCCTAGAACATCCTCCAATGTCACATTGATTTGTAACAGCTCTTCCAATTCCTTGCCCACAGGAAGGCTGGCTTATAAATTCGACTAAATAGATACATTTATTTATTTATTTATTTATTTATGTATGTATGTATGTATGTAAGTAATCAAATTTCTACCCTGCCCCTCCTAAAACAGCTCAGGGCGGCTTACAAACCAGAAAAAAATAAACACAAATATAAAATACATCTAAAAACAATTAAAATATTTAAAAAATACTACAATTAAAACAGGACTGGTGCATCACAATAAAACATAAATAAGGGTAAGGGGAGATAAAACCCCACTAACCCCCCTCCCCAAAGGCCTGGGCGAACAGCCAGGTTTTACAACTTCGCTGAAATGTCAAAAGGCTTGGGGCCAGGTGAGCTTCCTAATCATGAATTTTATTTTTTATAGCACTCCCTACCAAATGGTACTCAGAGCATGCTCCACAGCATAAAAATAAATTAAAAACGATAAAATCCATTTAAAATATAAATATGTAAAAAAAAAAAAAAGAAAAAAAAGAGGGAGGTAAAGGGGGAAGAACACACATTCTTATTTATTTATTTATTTATGTTTGCTTGTTTGTTTATTTATTTATTTACATTAAGGGGAGCCAGAATTGGATCAAGAATAAATAAGTCTTCAGGTGCTTTCTAAAGGTGAGGAATGAGGAACTTAGATGGACATCTGGAGTGAGTGAGTTTCATTGAGGGGCCTGCCACAGCAAAGGTCCAATTGCTTGCTGACTGAAGATGCAATGGCGAGATCCCCAAACGGTGGGTGTTTTCTGAGCGCAGATAACCATTAGTGCAAGGCTCCAGGAGCAGACCCTAAATATAGTCAGGGCCTATACCATTCAGGGCCCTGAAAACCAGATGCGCAATCTTAAATTCAATCCATCACTCTACAGACAGTCAATGAAACGACCGCAGGGCGGGATTTATGTGAACCAGTAAGCAGCCGCACTGCTGCATTCTGAACAAGCTGCAAGTGATGGATAAGCACCGCTGGAAGCCTGTAGAAGAGGGAACTACAAAAATCAAGCTTCATGGTCACCAGGGCATGGATCGTTGTGGTATGGTCAGCATGGGAAAAATCTGCGCACAGTTTATGCAAATTGTGTAGCTGGAAAAGCATCTCCAAACCATGACCGATACCAGAGTTTTCATGGACAGAGCACAGTAAAAAATTAGCTCCAACATCTTTACTTGGCCTACTACCCCTGCCTGCACTCCCTCAACATGCAGGGGCCTGACAGAGGCGAGGGCATCCTCATATTGGCTGCCCCTCACTGTGCCGAAACGCAGCAAGGGGGCGCTATAGAGCTGAGCCACCCACCTCACTGTGTTCATCCAAATCTGTAACCTGAGGTCCCCCACAGCTGGCAAACCCCAGAAAAACCTAGTTTTAGTTGCCACCACCCGGGTTCCAGAAATCAGAGGGGAGCCACGCAACTCAGGATATGTGAACCCCAGAAATTTATAAGCCCACAGCTTCCCAATGAAGCCTTCCAGGAAGCAGAACCCTTGGAGCAACCCAGAAGTGCTTATCTTGGTCAAAAGCTGTCTACGCTAAAAGAGCCAGAGCGGAATTCCTTTCTCCCTCTTTGGTAGCTATGCCTTCCAAGCGAAGGGAGGCGTTCTTTGCAAGCAAACACACACACACGCCCAGTGGAGTTAAGAATAGAAAAAACAGACTTTCCTTTATGGTTAAAAAAGTACAAAAAGGCATAAAAGGATAAGAAAGTAAAATAGGTCATTGAGCAAGCCCCAGAGTCCTGTTTGAGGGCTCCGAGGACCCTTTTTGAATCCGCAACTGCCTAAACCGTACTGGTTCAGGCAGGCAATCTGGTGGCATATAACTCCACGTACAGGTAATTTACATGGGGCGCAGTCCTTAGTTCCGATCTGGGCGAAGCCCAGATCTTGCAGAAGTCAGAGCAGGCAGGAAGAGGCAAGAGAGCAAAGAAGGGGCAGTCTGTCCCTTTTAAGGTCTTATCCCCCTCTGCTGAGATTGGTCCATAGGAGGTCACCTGGTCTATGACCCAGTCCAAGGCAGGGAGGTCTCTGCCCAGCCATGTGGTGGTAAACCAGTCATTTGGTTCAGGAATGTTGTTAGGAATGTGGCTAGGTTACCATGTGCTCACAAGAGAGAGGAGGGCAGGTCCCACCCTAATCAGGAATGCAACACTGTCCTGCTAGGGTCCCTCCAGAGGCAAGGGCAGGGACAAAAGGCTTTTTGCCACACTTACCACCAGTAACACCTTTGACTTCCCTGGATTGAGCAAGGAGGTAGCTCGGACACATCCACCAGGTTATATCTTTCAAGCATTACTCCAAGGCAGAGGCCGAGATGTCGAGGTTCATAGGGCAAGAGATATACCGTTGTGTACCATCAGCGTACTAATTACACTCAACCCCATCCTTGTTCATAACATCCCCAAAGGGTTGCATAATATACGTTGAGCAACATAGGTAAAAATAATATCGGAAAACAATGGCAAGTAACTGCATGCCCCCCCCCACCTCCATGCACGCGCACACACTCGCCACAATTCTCTCTCTCACCTGACACCTTCCCATGTGTGTGTGTCATTTATCTTCTAAACACTGTACATTTTTCAGGAAAGTGACTATCTTCTTATGTGTTTAGACGGGGTCTATTGCAAGAGGTTTTATGAATGCTTCTAGGCTACACACTGATATTAAATAAGTAATTTTGAACCAGTGACACTCCTATTGGTGCTTCTGAGCAGCAAGTCACTCAGTGACTTGCATCTGAATCTGCCATTTAGTGCTAACAACCAACTGGGGTTCAGAGCTGAAATCTGTCCTCAGGTCTGTGCATTCTGCTACACATTTGATCATGTTGTGGCCCTTTGGTTCAGGTGGCTCTTGAGCCAGTCAGCCCTGAGTTTCTCTGTTTTAAGTCACCTAATCATTTAAAAGCAGGATGGACAAGTGTTTTACTTACTAACGGCGACAATGAAATCCTTGTGCAACTTGTAGGTCATCAGAGGCTCTGTGAGGCACCTGGCAGTAATATTAAACAAAAATACAAAAATATATTATACTTGCTACATTTTATTATCATAGTAGTTGTAGAAACACTCCTTATCAGATGCTGACCATTTTCATTTCTGGGTGCCAGCCACTTCTGTTCAAGCAACGTTCATCCACTGACTTAGCACGCATCATGTACAACGGTAGGTGAGAATCTGCTCTAGTTAAGCCAGTGGATCCAAATGTTTTGCAAGGGGAACCCCATTTTTGAAACTTAAATATGATCTTGTGGCCTCAGACAGCAACAAAGGTCCTTTTTAAACAGACCTGGAAGGCACCGCAGTGCGGGGGTGGATGGAGGCGACGGTGGGTGTGCATCCTGTCACATGGATGCACACCCACCTCCACACACGGAGGCACCACCGTTTCCCCCAATGTCTCTGTGTGTGGGTGGAGCACGGCCCGCAGGATAGCGCACGCACCCCACACATCCCTACCAGTGGTCACATTGACTCCCCCAGCCACCCGCACGGGCCAAAGCCATGCAAAGTGTGTCAGATAGAAATCAGGACTGCAATTTACATCTGATACAAAACCTCTGAACTAAATCCACTGACACTCCGTAAGGAGGAAGGTTTTGCTACTAAGCTCTCAGAAATACATTGACCAAACACCAGATTCTCCCCTAAATTACACTAGTGTAAATCAAAGGCAACTCCACTGAAACCATGAACAATTGTGCTGAAGGTGGAAAAGATATTTTCAGACTACCTTCCTTCCTGTTGCTGGCATTCAATACTAGGTCTTTGTTTTTGCAACCAAAAATACCCGCACTTGCTAAGATTAGTGTAACTTGACTGTTGCACTTGTTATCTGTACTAGTCTACATCATCTAGTTACAGTCTTTATGAAGTCCTTATGTTTTTGTTTAAAGTTTTTTGAACTCTATGTTAGTAAATTTATTATAGTTAGGTAGATTGAGCCAATATAATTATTTAACTGACTTGTTCTATTGTTTAATGTTCACTACAGAAGAGTTTAGGATTTACTTTCTTATTTGTTTTGTGTTTTGTCTTGTTTCGTTGTATGGTTGGACAATGGCCTATGGCTACGTTTAATAAAATTTGATTTGACCACCTTCCTTGGCCTCTGAAATCCAAATTTCTAGCTATAGTCAGACCCATAATTATCTATATATATGCTATGAAAACAATAGTTTGGCACCAAGAGCTGTGAAACTTGCCTTTCAACAGACAATTAATAAACGATCAGCCTTAAAAAACCATTATTATTGCCATTTCTTTTATTAAAATTATTATTATTATTATTATTAACAACAAACATTTATATAGCGCCAGCAGTGTACCTGGCACTTTACAAAGTAATAAAATAGACACGGTCCCTGCCCCTAGGGCTTACAATCTGAGAGACAGGAGCTGGGGGAGAGACTTAGGAAGGGGAACAGAGGGAGAGACAAGGGGTCTAACATTCATGAAGATGCGAGGTCTCAAGTGCACGTACTTGGCTTGGTTACGATGAGAATGACAGCAGGCAGGTCCATGTTGCAAGGATAAGGGTAAACCGATTGTAGGTATAGGAATAGTGGCTCAGCAGGATAAAGAGTCAGACAGAGCAGAGCGAAAGAGGTGAGTTTTAAGGAGAGATTTGAAGGTATGAAGGGAGGGGGCAAGGCGGATGTGGACAGGGAGGGAGTTCCAGGCATGGGGGGCAGCAAGTGAGAAGGGACGAAGGCGCTTAGGGGAGCAGGGAAGGCGTGGAAGGGTGAGAGAAGGGACAGAGGAGGAGCGAAGTGCACGGGCTGGAGTATGGAGGGCGATAAGTGCAGAGAGGTAGCGGGGAGCGAGGTTGTGAAGAGCTTTATAGGTGAAGAGGCAGTGGCGTAACAGGCAGTGGTGTAACATCCCCCCAAACTTTTTTGGGGGGGAGGGGGGATGGTAGGCAATGAGATAACAGGGGCCGGGGAGGGAATAATGTGAGGCGGGAGAAGGACAAGGCCTGACCCAGCAAATCCTGAAGGTTCTCCTCCGGGTAGGGGACGGTGGCTGAAGCCAGAGAGTGGCTGCAAGGGCTGCAATGGTGTTTGAGAAGCAACACCCTCATGCTGTTGCGTGGTAGAAGCTGAGGTGGTGCCTTCCCTCCCGAGCCAAAGAATAAGGAGGGAGCAGCCCCTGTCTGGGCTACCCAGCCTGAACATTTAGTGGGGAATGAGTCTAATACCATCCTCCATGCCCCTAACTTTGGGGGTGGGGGGGAAGGAATGTTCCCTCAAATAATTAATGCCCGTGATTCACAGGCATAATGATTTGTGCCCCTGAAGCAACATGTCATCTCTGGGCAAAAACACATATGACTGGACCCGCCCTGGGGCACTGGACACATGCGGATGCAGCCGGGGAGCTGTCCAGCTGGCCGCACAGCCTGGGTACAGCCAGGAAGAACAACAAATGTGTGGTGGCCCCACTCACGCGGTGTTCCCAGCACCCCGCCTCCCCTATGACGGCCAATGACGGCTAGCCATGGTGGCCCTGGGCCGGGTCATGGAGGGTCACAGCAAATGTGATAACTTGCTGCGGCCTGTTTGGCCCACTGAGGTGTGCCCTAGCTCGGGCTGTGACCTCAAAGGTTTTCCAAAGTCATAGCTCGGGCTCGCTGCCGACACGGTGCAGGGGAATCCCGGGTCAACATCTGGTGGAGTCTCACCAGATGTGCTGGTAGCCTGTGGGCCACCGTCGCATCTGTTTTTATCCTCTGTTAGTTTTAGTAAACATTCCTTAAAAAAGCTTTCAGTTAAATTTCTGTTCATGCTTCAAAGACTAATCCTTGCCAAGACTTCTGGAAGTGACTAGTGATTTATAATCAGATCCTCAAAGCACTCTGAGTGCAACAGCCCCAATGAATGGGACTCATGCCAGAAGAATGCTGTAAGAGACCGAGTCTTTTTTTTGGCCATACAAATTAAAACTCAGTAAACGGGCCTGATTTACAAGAGGGCTAGGCACGTGCCTTCAAAAGGCCAGATTCTGTGCAATTATCTTAAGATGGACACACAAAAATTTAGATGTTCAAGATCACTGACTCCTATTTGCCAAATGTTTGAAATGAATGTGGTAATTTTTAAAGTGGTACTTTTATTTTTGGCTTATCCTGAAGAGGAGACCTACAAATGGAAACATGGAGAGCCATGCTCCAATAATAAGATAGTAAAATATGCTGTACAGCTTAGATAAAGGATTTAACAAATTAGAAAGATTTACCATCTCATGCTTGTCAGTTTAGATACAGGATTTACACGTTAACACGGTCAGTTAACACGTCCTGCTTCAACTATACGGTTTTATGGAGCACAACTGGTTCAACAGTAAGCAAGACAGATAGTCCGATCAATTACAGATTATGTATAAATAATGATTGAGATATTACTGAGTATTACAAATAATGTGTGTATCCATGCTGTAAAGAGGCTTTTAAGAGGATGCCAGAGGTGCAACAGAATATGAATAAATAGGGTTATGTGAGATATGAAAAGGAAACTGAAATTCATTCAGTATAGTTCTCACCTGAGGTAGTTCTTTAGTCCACTTGTTATTGTTTTATTGTCCCAAATTTCCAAATCAATATCCATATCTGGAGGAGATTTAGGGGCTGGAAGTGAAATGATGAGTTTGTTTTATTTTGGAAGAAAAATTGAGCTTACTAGTAAGAAGATCAGCAAAACTACTTAATGGGCTAAAAAGATAAAATATTCACTTCTACTTTACTAGCCAGATTAACAGGTTGGACATATATTGAAATCTTAATTTTTTTCCCCATCAGCAATGAAAAAAATTAAAAAGTCTAGAATATCGGATAGATGTCCCCTTTTCTTTTGGTAAAATTCAAAATTAATCAATCAATCAATCAATCGATCGATCGTGAAAAAATGCATGCCTATAAGTTATCACTTTCAGTGATCGGCTGCACAAATACATTAACTAACTCTATGCAAATGGACAATTATATCCATACCATTATTTCCAATTACACTTGCATGTTTTGTGCAATTTGGCCCCTGCATGTGTAAAGTAGGCATGCAGTTGTACACTCAAAGGTGTACATAGCAAACCAAATCATATCATATACATAATGCTGTTCCTAAAAATTACTCACAGATTTTAATCCAAAGTCTATTTTAAAACTTACAAAATATGGTATTCATCAGCTTCTGTACTTTGGAGTTTACACCTCCTATTCTATACAAGCCCAAGATTGTGATACCTATATGGACAAAACAGAAAATAACATGGTGAATCACTGCTCCAAAACAAGTTATGTTAACAATGGAGACACTTGGATTTAAAATTTCAAATATTTAGGGAGGATGTTACATTTATTGGGAGCAATGCTGCTAAAATCCTGTACATGAATACAGAAGGTTTGAAGGTTGGAACAAATATTAGTATCAAAACATATATTGAATGACTCTGAATTCAAAGTTCACAAATGGGTTTGCTGGATTTGTATGCGACTATTAGCATTTGTGAATTTTATAAATGCATTAAATATTTGATAACTATAACTTTAATGAACTATACCAACTCAGCAAGTTTGATGTTCATGCAGGTAATGCATTTAACTCAAATGCAAGGAGTTGTTAATTGAAATATAACCTCTAATTCAATCTGTTCATCTGAAAAATACAATTCATTTGAATAGTAGTAAAATCCCAGTCCCCTTGAAGTCAACAGGAGTTTAATCACCAACTTCACTGAAGTCAGGGTTTCAACTTCATTTAATGCTGTCAGAAATACTTTCACTAAAACCATCTCGAATCCTAAATAACATTAACAGGGACTTCAGCAAAAGTTCTATCATTTTGGTTGGTCTCAAGGAACTAAGGCTTTATAGGAGAGTGGTAGACGGATGATTATAAGAAATAAAAAAAAAGCTAGAGGGTAGAAACCAAGAGGCAATTTAACCACCTGTCATCAAAACTATTTTGGGTCCAACTGTGCAATTCATTGCCTTGGAGTTAACTGGACGTAAGAGTTTCAAGTCCGAAGACTACAGCTGGTGCAGAACGCGGCAGCCTGTCTCCTCACGGGGACGGGTCGCCGTGAGCACATTACACCAGTGCTTCGTTCTTTGTACTGGCTGCCTATAGTCTTCTGGGTCCGATTGAAGGTGTTGGTTTTGACCTATAAAGCCCTAAATGGCCTGGTCCCCGCTTATCTGCAGGATCACCTCACCCCCCGGGTGCTGGATTGGCTCCTGCGGTCGGCCAGGGGCGCTTTCCTTGGAGTCCGCCAGATATCCCGGGTGGCGATGATGAGGAAAGTGCTCTTGGTGGCCGCACCATGGCTGTGGAACTCCCTCCCGTCAGAGGTCCCCTGGCCCCAGACCTCGCTTTCCTAAGACAGTGTAAGATCTAGCTCTTCCGTCAGGCTTTTGGCGAACAAAATTATAGGCAGCCAGTGCAAAGAACGAAGCACTGGTGTAATGTGCTCGTGGTGACCCGTGAGCACGCTGCAGTAGTTCAGTCTTAATGTGATGAAAGTATGGATGATGCTGGCTAGGTCGGAGTGTGAGATGTATGGTCGAAGCACCAGATGTAATTGCCGAAAAGCGCCCCTCGCCACAGCCTCCACCTGGACATCCAGGTGGAGTCATAAATCGAGGCGCACTCCCAGACTACGGACCTCAGGGACTAACGGAGGGCGGACCCTATCAATGATGGGTGCCACCACTCCCTCAGCCCCTCCCACCAGCATCACCCCTGTCCTTGTTGGGATTTTAGCTTCAGATGGCTCACCCGCATCCCGTCCCCCACAGCTGACAGAAACTGGGTAAGCACTGAGACTGCCGGGCCTGGGTCAGTTGAAAAGGAGAGGTAAAGTTAGGTGTCATCAGTGTACTGATGACACCATGCACCAAACCCTCTGACAACCTCGCTCAGAGGCTGCATGTACACACTGAACAGGAGAGGGGACAAAATAGAATCTTTAATAGAGTTCAGACTCCTCTAGCTTATAATTATTTCAAGGATGCCAATTTTATGCTCTGTAGCTATGGGTAAAACCACAAGTGAGGGTGGTGCACAACTCACTGCCACCATGCTCCGGACTGGGTCGGGTGGCACTACAAATGTGCAAGAGTCACACGAATGTGCGGCCAGCTGCCCCACCCCTGCCCTGCACCCAGCACCTTGCCATGACAGACAGTCATGATGGCCGGTCATGGCAGACCTGTTCTGGGCTGAGTCATAGTCCGCAACAAACGTTATAGTCCGCAGTGGCTAGCCCGGGCTGTGCTCCCAGACACCTCTGGGATCACAGCCCAGGCTAGTCTCTGACACGTCCGGGTGGGCCCTCAGCAGACGTGCCAGTGGTTCGCAGACCAAAGTGTGAAAACACAGGCCATGGCCTCGTCGGTTTTTACCCTATATTTACAGAGCAACATTGATAAAAGCAAGAAACTGTGCTGGAAACAATTTTTGATTTGACCTCTTTTTCTCCCTCTAGCATCTTTTGATACACAGAGTTCTTAGGTGTAACCATGGCAAAGCTCTTCTCTAATTAGTTTATCTAGCGTATCCTTGGGAGAAAGCAATCCCTTTTCTGTTCCAAATGCCTTATAGCAGCTCCTTAAAGCCACTAGGTTCATTTAGAAGATGATTGCTAGTGTTTACAATTTTACTATGAATTTTGTTCATTTTAAATATACTTTATCTTTTATGGTCAGATCAGATTCTGCCATTTAAAATTGTTTCTATTAACCTTTTTTCTTTGTATATATTGATGCAAATTGTATTGTCTATTATAAAGCAGACAGACCCTTTAGTGAGGTAAAACAGAGTTAACTGAGGGTCTATGTTACGATTAATAAAAGCTCATATCAGATATGGATTATTTTTTTTCTCTTCTTCCCAATAAAGTTTGTATTCCTACTGCTGAACCTCAATTATGAAACATAAACGCCGCATAAAAATGGGAGAAACTCAAACGCTTGCCTTGGGTAAGAGTAATAAAGTTGAAACAAATTTGCCCCAATGTGGGTAACTGGCACAAGTCTTGCTACTTGCAAGTTTGCTCTGTGATGAATCCACTGAACGCATAGCAGGATCAACAGACATTTATGATCCTGCAATGCATCCAATGGATTCCACATGGGTTAGACTTGCTACTGACACCACAGCTCCCTCCTGGCACAGCCTCCGGCTGGGCTCCAGCTCTTTCCTACGGCTCATTCTCCTGCTGCCACGCTCCTCCCACGAGACTGATGCTGCTCTTCACTCCTTGTGCCTGCACATGACTCTGCAGGTAAGAGTCAGGCAGGTAGAAAGTGGAAGGAGGAGCAAGCCCAGAGGTGAGAACTGACAGGAACTCCTATCTAGAGGTGTGCATGTCATTTTCGTTATTACAATAACGATAACATAAATTGTCATTTTCATAATCGTTATTGCAATAAAGAAAATGACAAATAATAACAACGAAAATAGAAACGAAAATGACATTTTGTTTCTGAGAAAAAGGGAAAAAACTGAAAATTGTATTTCCGGCGATAACCTTTTTGTTTCTGATTCAATTGTGATAAACTTGTACCCCAAATGGAGGGCATTAGGTGTACCAATGTCTGAAATGATTCGATAATGGGAACAGATATTAGAAGCAATTTAATTAGTGATTTTAAGAAAATCTCCATACACATTCATGGCTACAACATCTTTGTCTTTCATCCAATTTGCATGAAACCTATGAATACCATGTCCCTCCACAAGCTTAATACACCTGCAAATTTTCAGAAAGATTGGATGAAGGGTCCTGATGGTATAAGACATTAGCTTGAAAATACATTTCCAGCTGT
Source organism: Sphenodon punctatus (assembly GCA_003113815.1). Taxonomy (NCBI): domain Eukaryota; kingdom Metazoa; phylum Chordata; class Lepidosauria; order Sphenodontia; family Sphenodontidae; genus Sphenodon; species Sphenodon punctatus. Next base: position 2,863,254 of record QEPC01007499.1, on the reverse strand, counting down.
AACATTTGTATATTCCATCCTGTTTACAAGACATTTGGAAGAAATGACCTTCCCTGTCATCTTTGCCAAACTACAAGACAATTTTATAAAGGGACCCAATTTTATAAGCAACTGAAGTTGTCCCCTTGAAGACCATTATTCAGATAAATAGCAGCGCATGCAGTGCCAGTCAGAGGCAGGCACCTGGCATGGCAGGGGGAGAGAGGCTGTAGGAGGGAGGATGTGGAGCAACCCAAAAGACTGACAGACACATTCACTGGCCAATTACTGCATGCTTCTAGCTTTACAGGACCAATCAGTAGTAGCTTCGAGGCAGGTATAGGGGGTGGCCCTGAGGCGGGCACAGAAGGGACATAACTGGGACTTTGGGGATAGCATCCGAGCAATCAGGAGACATAATTTACACATCCAGGCTGGCCAATTATCATCACAATCACATCTGGCAGCACTGTGACAGAGGACATAAGAGAATCTCTATTGGCTCTTTCCTAAACAGATGTTTCTGACTTCCCAGTAACAAGAGGGAGAGATGTTGGGGTGGTCACATCACAGAATGAGGATATTTGGTTGACATTTCTGCTGGCCAATTGGCATCACAAACCGATCTTATACCACAGTGTCACGTAAGAGAATCCCTGGCATAGGCTCCTTCTCTGCATATGCTGTGCAGGTTTATAAAATTAGGACCCTTTATCACATCTTTCTGATATTTGGCAGAGATGATCGTGAAAGTGGGATATACAGCCATGTCAAATTTCATGTACACTGGTTGGACAACAAAGATGTTACAGTTAGACATACATTTATAAGTTAATTGCTTATACCACCAGGACCGTTAATCTAATCCTTCTGAAAGTTTGCAGAGAGAGTAAATATGGGAAGGGGTATAAACTTGCCAAGTTTCATCTATATTAAATGTGAGGCAAAGAAGTTACACCTAAGAACGTATATGAAGATTTCTGCAAAATAAATTAATTCAACTGCTTCTAAAATTGGATTCCTTTATCCAATCTTTGTGGAATTTGGTTCACATAATGCCTTCTATTGGAGGTATAAGAACTTCAGGTTCCAGCCAAATATAGTGAAAAACAAAAAGGTTACAGCCATAAATGTGTTTTCCATTGAAACCAATGGAAAACGAAAACGAAAGCAAAAACGAAAACAACGATTTGATATTTATGAAAACAAAAACGACATACGTAAATAACTAAAACAAGAAAATGAAAAAGACATGAGCCCCTGGTGCACACCTCTACCCCTACCATCTGGCTCCAGAAGTGGAGGCTCCTCTATGTAGTTCCCCCAATTCCTCAGCTACTGACATTGGGCTGGAGGTGGCAGCTGCAGGTGTGTGGGGCTATGGTGGCAAGCAGAGAGAGAACCACGGCAGTGGCTCTTGGAAAAGGCAGCCGCTGTCACACTGCTATCACTGCTTGCTTCTCTTAACATCACAATAGCTACATGCACAACAGCTACATGCAGCTGCTTGCATCTCACAGACGGCCCACAGAACTTGCAAGTCCAGTGTGTAGGGCAGGCGTATTGCGGACGTATAGGAGGAGACATACAAACATAATAGAAACAAGCTGAGTGTCTGTGTGTTAAATAAGTAGCTAGCATAATGTCTGGTAACACCCACAGAGTAGAACATTCATCAGTAAGGAAAGTGATTCAAAAATTGTTCACAAAATGGTCATAATTTGTACTTAAGAGTCTTAATGGAATAACCTTATAACAGTTTTTCAGGTACAGTGGCATACTAATATGCCAAAATGCAGTCAGGAAATTTTTATCTGGTTAATGTTTATAAAGTTTCTTTTGGAAAATCAATCTATAATATTTAATATATAGTATGCTATTCAATATATACCTCTGGTCTCCACAGCATGAATGCATTTCCTCACAAAGTTAAAACCTGCTTCATTTAAGAACACTGCAAAATGAAAAAAAGCACAGCATAGTTTTATTTTAGTCTGCCTTGGTGTTTACACACATCATTGTGCAGGGATTACACAGAACTCCTATGCATTTGTCCAGCACAACAGAAAACATAAGAGGAATTCTCTTTCCTTTATGTGATCATTTATTTAGGTCCCTTCCCCCACAAAAAATGCATCCAGATTTCCTATTTAAATGTGTGTTTGTTACTCTATTTTAAAAACTTAATACTTTGAAATAGTCTTTGTTCAATATAGAACTGCAGTTCTTTAGCTCATCGCTTCTAGGGTTGGTTATTTCCCACCATATAATAGAGATCATTCCAAAAAGTCAATACAGAATGTTTTTGAAGACAAAATACACTGCTAGAGTGGAAAGATAGAGCCTGCTTTACCTACTACGCATCTTTCCCTAGCTCAACACTTAGGGTAAAAACAGATGTGATGCTGGCACGTTATGGCATTACTGGGCCAGAGACTCACTCTCAAGTCTGTTCCCCTGCCGCCAGTTGTTGGCCCGCGGCTACCCAGGGGAGGGGAGGCGGCTGGCCTGGAATACAGCCTATGTAAGATCTTGGATGCCTATTACAGGCTAAGGGCCACTAACATGGGGCAAAAGAGTCCCTGGCCGGGTGCCATAGTTGGTTGTCATGGTTGCCTGTTAAGGTAGGGGTCACCTGCTTGCATGTCTGTTACGGCCCCTACTTGGGTTGTGTAGGTGGTGGGATGACTCTCCTGATGGCAGACACATTTGTTCAGTGCTGCCTGCCAACCCAGAGAGTGGCGACCGCTGTTTCCTGCCCTGGGCCAGAGAGCCGCTGCGCTGCCCACATCTGTTTTTACCAATAGACATTGATGTTACAAAAATATCACAAATTAGCACATTATATTCTCTAGGGATTTTTAAAGGAGCTTTAAGGAGCTGAGCGCTCAACAAACAATTAATTTAAATAGGATTCAGCCCTCTAATTCCATGAGATTCCTTGGAAAAATCCTTAAAATTTCTGTGGCACTGTTACAAAACTGAACAAAAGGACAGCTATAAAATTAATTATTGAATGGAGGAGACTTTTAATGTTAATGTATGAAGCCCTACACACCAGCCATTCCACAGAAAACAATGGGATATGTGAATTAAAACCATGGTGAACTACTTGAGGAAATTAAAAAGTCAGAACTAAACTAAAATTGTCTGAATACAGGCAAATAGTATCTGTTATTGTCTTAAATTAGTGCTGTTATTCTTCACAGATTTGTGTATCTTCATTGCTCATTTTACTAACTAGCTAAATTAAAATATTTCAAACCAACATTTCTTCAAATACATTGCAACCACCGCCTTCAAATAAAACACCACACAAGTGTTTGAAACTGAAACTCTGTATCAAATAATGTTCTCTCTCTCTCTCTCTCTCTCTCACACGCACACACACACAAATATAATAGAACGCCTGGAAGATTAACAGTAACATTTGACAAACGCAACAATAAAAGCCAAACTGTTGCTAAGTCTGACCACATACAGGTAACTAGGGGGGTTACCCTCCTGTGGCAGAGGAGGGTAGGGGGTGTGTGGGATGGGGGCAAGGGGACTGGGTTAGGAGGGGAGGGGCTGGTCCCCTCAGTATGAGGGTGCAGCCCCCTGGGGAGGGGGGTTACCCTCCTATGAGAGAGTAGGGTAGGGGGTGTATTAATGGGTGGGGTCTCCCTTGGGGGACTGGTGGGACAGCCTCTGGGTGGGGGGTTGGGGGCTGTCTCTTATACACATCTAGATGTGTATAAGAGACAGCCTCTGGGTGGGGGGTTGGGGGAGGGGGGGGGGGGGGGAGTCCGCAGCTATAGGGGTCGTTGTGGGCTGGGGGAATTATGGTCCTTCTGGGAGGCGAATTAGATCTGTGAGGCAGGACAGATGTTATATTCCTGTCCCACCCACTAGCCCCCAGGCAGATGGTGAGCCCCTTGGTTTGCTGCTGGTAAATGCGAGGTCGGTAGGCAATAAGTCAACTATGGTCCGGGAAATTATCATGGACCAGGTGGCCGACCTCGCATGTATTATGGAGACCTGGCTGGACACTGAGTCGGGGCCTGACTGGCTGACCTTGTTTCGGCTGAGTACTCTGTACAGCATGAGCCTCGGCTGGGGTCCGGGGGGTGGTGTAGCCATTATTTTTAAGGATACATTCTCAGTGAGGAGATTTCCTCTGCAAACTATCATGGGTATAGAGGGCCTTCATCTGGTGTTGGATTTGGCCGGAGACAGAGTAGGGATACTGCTGATATACCGGGCACCCACCTGTATGGCAGTTTCCCTGCCTGCACTGACTGAGCTGGTGTCGGAAGTGGTCTTGCGGTCCTCCAGGGAGACAGCCCTGGGGGACTTCAACATCCATACCAGTCTTGGAGGGGCAGAGTGTGAATTCATGGCCACCATGGCTACCATGGGCCTTTCTCAGAGAATGGTGGGCCCTACACATGTTGGAGGACATATCTTGGACATGATATTTTTCACAGGCCTTGAGGCGGGGGATCTGTTAGCGGGGGAGGTGTCATGAGTGCTCCTGTCATGGACAGATCATTATCTCCTCTGGGCCGTATTCTGCCGCATGTCGGCCCCTGCGAGGATGCGGAACCAGTTAGGATGGTTCGCCTCTGATGGCTTATGGAACCTGGAAGGTTCCAAACCGCTCTAGGGGATGTTTCCTCTGATCTTGATGGCCACTCACTCGATGACCTCATGACCATATGGAATTCCGTGTTGGTGGAGGCCATCGACCGGGTGGTTCCCAGGCGTCCACCCCCAAACCACCGATAACACAGGTCCCCATGGTATATGGAGGAGCTGCTGCTGCTGAAGCGGGAAGGGCGGCAGTTACAGCGACGGTGGCATCACTCGCGTGCTGAAGTTGACCGATTGCGGCATAGAGTCTGGTTGCGTACTTATGCTGTGGCGGTGCAGGCAACAAAGAAAGTTTTCTTTGCTGCCCTCATTGCATCCACTAAGTCCTGCCCGGCGGATCTTTTCCGGGTGGTGAGGGGGCTGGTCAGTCCGGCCTGCCTCTGCCTGGACTTAGAATTATTAAATGCCCGCCGTGATTTGTTTGTGGACTTTTTTTGCTGATAAAATTACTCAACTCCACCACAGTTTTGACACAACACTTTTAGCAGTAGGTGAGCCACAGGTGGTAGAAGCCCCATCTTGTCCTTTTTGTGGGATGAATTTCAGGATCTGTCGCACTCAGATGCGGGGGATGTTCTTGGGACTGTTCGAGCCACTTATTGTGAACTAGATCCATGCCTATCCTGGCTGGTCAAGGCCAGCCGGGAGACATTAGGCCATTGCTGATGGGGACTGTCAACACCTCCCTTAGGGAGGGCAGGGTGCTGGACTGTCTCGAGGAGGCTGTGGTGCGGCCCCTGCTCAAGAAGCCATCACTGGACGTTGACGTCCTGGCCAGCTATTGGTCGGTCTCTAACCTTCCCTTTTTAGGGAAGGTTACTGAACGGGTAATGGCCCAGCAGCTGCAGGAGCATCTGGACCGGATGAATTTTCTTGATCCCTTGCAGTCTGGCTTTCGTCTGGGATATGGCACGGAGATTGCGCTTGTGGCCTTGGTCGACTACCTCTCCTGTGAGTTGGACCGGGGTCGTTCGACCCTGTTGATCCTGTTAGATCTCTCGGCTGCATTTGATACCATTGATCATGAGTTGTTGGTGACTCAGCTGTGGGACCGGGCAGGGATTGGTGGGGCCGTTCTTGAATGGTTCCGCTCTTCCCTGGCTGGGAGAACCCAACGTGTGGTCCTGGGTGATTTTTCATCTTCTCCCCGGGGCCTCATGTATGGAGTCCCGCAGGGTTCTATCCTGTCCCCTCTCTTGTTCAATGTATATATGCAGCCTTTGGGGGAGGTTGTTGGGGAGTTTGGCATACGGTGTCATCAATATGCTGATGACACCCAGCTATATCTCTCTTTTTCATCTGACTTAGGCCCAGCAGTCTCGGTGCTTACCTGGTGTTTGACGGCTGTGAGGGATTGGATGAAGGCGAGCCACCTGAGGTTAAATCCCGACAAGATGGAGTGATGGTTGTGGGGAAGGCCGGGGGAGTTGTGGCCCCCATCATTGAGTCTGGGGGTACTCCTGGACCTGCAGCTCCGCCTGGATGTCCAGGTGGCGGCTGTGGCGAAGGGGGCATTTTGCCAATTACACCTGGTGTGTCTGCTTCGGCCGTATGTCTCGGACTCGGATCTGGCCATGATTGTCCATGCTTTTGTTGCCTCGAGACTGGTCTACTGTAATGCACTCTATGTTGGACTACCCTTGGTGCTGGTTTGGACACTGTAGCTGGTGCAGAATGCCGTGACTCTAACAGGGACCGGACGATGCGAGCACATTACACCGGTGCTTTGCTCTCTGCACTGGCTGCCGATAGTCTTCTGGGCCCAATTCAAGGTGTTGGTGTTGACCTTTAAAGCCCTAAACAGCCTGGACCCAGCCTATCCGCATGACTGCCTCACGCGCCAAATTCTGCATTGGCCCCTGCGATTGGCTGGGGGCGCCCTCCTCGAGGTCCCCCGGGTTTCTTGGGTGTCGACCTTGTGAAGGGCGTTCTCTGTGGCTGCGCCACGGCTGTGGAACTCCTCTCGTCGGAGGTCCGCCTGACCACCAACCTCCCCTCTTTTCGGAGACAATGTAAGACCTGGCTGTTCTGCCATGCCGTTTCCGAGGGAGATGGGTTGGGTTAGGGGAAAATTTGTTTTATTGTGGGGTTTTTAATTGTATTATTGTTGTTTTAAAATTTGTTTTAATATGTTGTTAGCTGCTCCGAGATGCTTTTGGCAGGAGGGGGTAGCATACAAATTTTATAATAAATAAATAAATAAACTACGTACACATAATCTATATTTCAAAAGTATCTACTTTAACTTCCTCCTTACTGGTGTCCCCTGCTCTGATCTCACCTCCCTCATCTCCATTCAACACTGCTGCCAAAGTCACGCACCTTGCCCATCGCTCTCCCGTGCCACACCCATCTCTCCACTGGTTCCCTCTATGGGAATGCATTTAGCACAAGCTCCTCGTCTTTACCTTCGAGGCTCTTCATGGTCTTGCTCCCCCATATCTCTCTGCTCTTCTATCCTGCCACATTCCTGCCTGGGAGCTTCACTGCTCCTCTGCCCGCACCTTTGCCTGCTTACAACTTCCCTGCTCCTTCAAACGTCTTCGCCCCTTCTCTTTTGCTGCCCCCCATGCCTGGAACTCCCTTCCTGCATACATTCGTTCAGCTCCCTCCCTCCCTGCTTTCAAATCTCTCCTGACCTCTTCCGTCAGGTTTTCCCAGGCTCATCATGAGTGAAATTGCATCTTTGTCCTCCCTCCCTCCTTCAGAATCTGTTCCCTGTAACTAAGTTAAGCATGTGCACCTGCTTCTTCTCAAACTCATGAATGTATCCTTCTGTCTCCTAATGTTCACCTCTCCCTCGTCTCCCCCTTCCTTGTCTCTTAGATTGTAAGCCCTTTGGGGTATGGACCTGTTTGTAACTACTGAATGTACTGTCGTCAAGTACATCGTTGGTGCTATAATAATAATAAATTTATATATATATATATATATATATATATATATATATATATATATATATATATATATATATATATATATATATATATATATNTATATATATATATATATATATATATATATATATATATATATATATAATTAATTATTTGGGAACTACTTTTACCATATTTAATGGGGATTATTGCCCTTGAGTTAGGGCAGAATTTCCTGCAGTTTTAGGGACAAAAATATAGGCCCTTTTCACACGAGACGCCCCCATCCATTTACATGCAGTTTTGCTGGGTAGAGATGGGTGGAGGCGTCCACGTGAATGCCATGGGGGATGGGTGGGGGTGCGTGCGCTCTCCCGTGCCACACCCACCTCCCACCCATGGAGCAATGGACTCCATTGCCCAATGCTCGATGGGTGGATGTGGGTGTAGATGGGTGTGCGCCCGTGGGAACAGGTGCGCACCCACAGATCTTTGCAGATGTGTCCCTGACCCATGGGCTTACGATCTAATATGGACAAGCGGAACACACAGGGAAAGACAGACGCACATATTCCCATTTTACAGATGGGGAACTGAGGCTGAGAAATTGTGACTGGCCCAAGGCCATGCAGTGAGGTCATTGGCTAGGGTGACATTTGAACCCTGGGTTCCCAGGTTCAAGTCCAGCACCTTACCCACTACACCACACTGGCTCTCATGTTAGGCTATGATGGAAATCTGGAAACATTTAATAATGTTATATAAATCAACAAAACTCACTTTCTTCTTTCTTGCTAATAATAGCTGGCAGAGTGTAAATCTGAAAAAGAAAATAAAAGCAATGGGTTAATCTTTCTGGTTGAAATGTCAGCTCTTTAATGTCATGTTGGTTGAAAAGTCTGAGATCAGTGCATTAGCATGCAGCCTTGGAAAAACCTTCCTTTTGGCATGTAATTAACTGTATTGCTCTTGATTAATTACATTAACAGAATGAAGGACATAAAATCTTGTTTCTGGAAGAAAGACTACTTAAACATATTTTTTTTAGGCATTTAGGCTCAATTTTGGGTTTCGATAGCTGAAAAATGCTTGTTTGTAGTTTGTATTGTATATTTTCAATGTAAATGTGAACTCTGCTTTGATTGGACCAGTGAAATAAAAGAAGGTTGAGACCTAGCTCTTAATTCTTAGAAACCATTTCCCTCTTTTGGGGTCTGCTCCTGGAACAGTTCTACTGAAGTCACCCTATGTTTTGTGTGGATTAATAAGAGGCGGATATCTCTTATGCCCCGTCCCACATTATGCAGCAGCCCTCATGACAGCACTTTCTTTCCTTTATCATTAAATGCATGGATATATATATATATATATTTAAAAGGTAACAGAGCGATACCATGCTGAAGCACCTTCAAGCGTGCCGAGGAACCCTCCTAACATGCCGCTTTGAAAATGAGTGCAAGCTCCACAGACCGGACAGGACAGGTGGGAGTGGGTGCGAGTGGGGTGGGGCTGAGGGGTGTGTTTAGGGCTGAGGCTAGGAATGGGAAGGTCCAGATCACGGATATACATCATAGACTCATCTCTTACTCTTGAGTGCATGCCCTCATCTCTACTCCATTCTCCTGAGTTTACTCTTTCAGTGCCAGAGGGTAAGGGCTAAAATCTAGATCAATGAGGTAAGATCCAGGAATTGGAAAGAATATGAAAACAGTCACAGGCTGGATCTGGCACATGTGCCTGAGTTTCCCCTCCCAAGCTCTAAGCTAACTTGCTATTAACAGTAATTTAGTTATCCCACCCTTCCCATTAAGGCCCAGGGAGTGTAACAATACACAAAATAAAACCAAATAAAATCCCCTGACCTCTATTAGAACACACAAATAAAACCAAGTGAGCAAAATCTCGCTCATCACTATGATGTTTGCTGAAGCAACAACAACATAGCTAACTTTTAAGTGACAAAACATGTACATATGTAATATTTATTCACTTCGACTGTGATTCTCAAAATGCGTGCAGGTTTACCCATGAGTGGTTTGAGAACTGCAACCTTTGTTTGTGTTTCACTGTTAATAGAATGATCATTTTAATATCTGTTTGTAAGTTGACGTAGTCCTCTAACTAAAGTAAGTGAAATATTGCGTGTATTATTATTATTAGACATTTATATAGCTCCAGTCGTATGACCTGGTGCTGTACAGAACATAGAATTAGACGCAGTCCCTGCCTGTGGCTTACAATCTAGAAGACAAAGGGGGGGAGACAGGGAGAGGGGACAGTGGGAGAGACAGGGGAGAAGACAAACAAACATTCAAGCGGATGCGAAGTCTCGGGTGCGTATGCTTGGCTTGGTTACAAAGAAGTTGGTAGCAGCAGTCAGCAGAGGAGGGCCGACAGTAAGAGTAAGGGAAAGACTAGCGGGCATTAGGAAAGGCAGAAAGGAAAAGGTGGGTCTTGAGGAGGGATTTGAAGGAGCGGAGGGAGGGGGCAAGGCAGATGTGGGCAGGGAGGGAGTTCCAGGCATGGGGGGCAGCGAGGGAGAAGGGTCGAAGGCGGTTAGGC
>QEPC01007499.1:2838263-2851030 GCA_003113815.1 Sphenodon punctatus | reverse complement strand
GAAGATGAGGTCGAGGGAGTGGCCGTCGGTATGAGTGGGGGAGTCGGTCCAGAGTCGGAGATCAAAGGAGGAGGTCAGAGAGAGAAAGCGGGAGATAGAGGGGGTGGAAGGCGTGTCGACGTGAATGTTGAAATCACCAAGAATGAGAGTGGGGATATCATCGGAGAGGAAGAAGGTGAGCCAGGATTCAAAGTCTGGGAGAAAAGAGGAGAGGGAACCCGGGGGGCGGTAGATGACAGCAACACGAAGGTGTAGAGGGGAGTATAAGCGCACGGAGTGGGTCTCAAAGGAATGGAAGGAGTGGGAGGGAGGAGGGGAAAGGGTTTTGAATTGGCAGTGCTTGGTAAGGAGGAAACCCACGCCACCGCCCTGGCCCTCAGGGCAGGGACGGTGAGAGAACGAAAGGCCCCCGGAGCATAGAGCGGCCGGGTAACAGAGTTGGAGGGCGAGATCCAGGTTTCTGTAAGAGCAAGGAGTTGAAAGGGGTGAGAGAGGAAGAGATCATGGATGAAGGGGACTTTAGTCACGGATGCGCGGCAGTTCCAGAGGGAGCAGGAGAAAGGCAATTGGTGTTTGGGAAGGCACGGGATGTGGATGAGATTGGGGGATGGGGAGAGGCTGGGTTTGCAGGGTGTGGGTCGCGCTGTGGCCTCATATTGGCCACAAGGGTCTGCGGAGTGCCTGGGTGTGGAGGGTTGAGGTGACGAGCGGTGGGGGTGGATGGGGGTGGGCCTGTAGGGAATGGGCAGGGGGGGGATGAGGGTGGGGAGGGGGGATGGGCATGGGTGAGAATAAGGGGTAGGTTGGCTGGAGAAAGGCCGCTGGAGGTGGAAGAGGGAGAAGGAGGTGGGCCATGAGAAGGGTGAAAAGGAGGGAGGAGATAGAGGGCGAGGAGGCGAGGGGGGTATGGGGAGGCATCATAGGTGGTGACTGTCCGGGTATCAGGGAGAAGCCAGGCCTGAGGGTGTCGCGGGCGGCGATGGTCGGAGGCGGCTGTGTAGTGTGGGCACCGTCAGGGGGGTGGCTCCTCGCTGTCCTCGCTCCGGCCTCACAACGGCCACAAAACGACCAGCGTCCTTTTGTCGTTGCCCTTTGGGTGCCGCCCAAGGGCTGCCGCCCGCTGGGGCGGTCTGGCAGCCTTGGCTGTTCCCTCCCAGCGGGTGGGGCCTCTCACCTGCAAGGAGAAGCTGTCTCAGGAGGGGGATGGGCACTGGGAAGTTGCTGGCTGCCGAGATCTGGGTCATGTGCACATTGTATTGTACAGGCTTATGAAGAGCTTTCTCCATTTTGAAAATGAATTTGTGAAAGCAGATTGCACAATGAATTGGGACTGCATTGGGCGGGGGCTAGCTAAGGGGGAGGATGGGTTGCGGGGGTTGTATGGGCATAGGATGAGGGGGTTGTGGGATGTTTTTATGTTTATATCTTGTTTTTATGAATTTTTTGTAAGCCACCCTGAGCTGCTGTGAAGGAAAGGCAGGATAAAAATGGAAATAAATAAATGAACAAACAAAAAAACTGTGAGATGCATAGCAGATTTGTTATTTTTATTCTTGTGTCTGAGAATTCTGAAACAACAAAGTAAGTAAGTAAGTAAGTAAGTAAGTAAGTTTCCTTACTGGTTCCTTTCCATCCATAGCTTCCAGCCAAAGTTTCCTGTTGGACTCAGAAAAAGCCTGCAGTGTAATGATCCCATGTCTATTAAAAGAAAAGAGAGGGTTTTTTCCTCCCCGCTTCATTTAATATTTCTTCCAACCAATGTGAAAAAGTCTCCTTGTATGGGCATTCATAGCAAGAGACAGGAAGGAGCCGAGCTTACTGCAGGCTGATTGCCCTGGGCCCTGCTCTTTCCAGGGGCCTTGCAGTGGGCCCTGTTTTCACCAGGGCAAGGGGTGGAGGCCCACTCCCACCCAGAGGACCCCAAACTTGACCACCCTTAGGGCCCTGTGGAGAGCACCTCCAAAGGGGAGGGGCCACCAGGAGCCCCACATTTTATCTCCACCCAGGGCCCTGCAAATTCTAAGGCTGGCCCTGGGCAGGTGTTAGAAATTTTCAGCGCAAATGTCAGCTTTACTACTGGCAAGCCACTTAAACTTAATCTCACTATTCCTTGTCCTTTGTCTCTAGAAAACATTTGTCTCTAGAAAACCGGGATAAATAAAAATGACAACCAAAATCTGTATAAAACTCACAATTTTACGTCTGAAAACCAAAAATGAAACATGCCTTTAATGCTCATGTATCAGTTGTGTTTGAAAAACACAACCGCCCTCCTACGAGGTGATGTAACAACCTGCCCTCAACCATCCAATCAATATCCCAAATCAGTTTGGAGAAAGTAATGGCATATTAAACCTTGTTCAAAATTTATCTAAGTCCTAAGTCTGCTCAAACACTGTACTCCTGCTGCCTAATTCTAAGTACTGACTTGGACAGGAATCTTTTTGGCTTCTGATGACAACACAATTATCCACTGGTTATCTTGTAAACTATAGAAGAGATTTTAAAACTCTGGTTCTTGTCAGTCTCCGATAGCTCTGTCTCTTTAAATAATAGTGATTTTGTGACTCAGGATAAGTTACCTTGTTAAGGGAAGTCAAACTGTTTAAGAGACTTCTATGGTAAGAAGATAGGATTCTCTTTAATATCAGAGACTACAGACATGTTTATGGATTTAAGGTGAAACTTTAATCTTATTCACACAGGTATGACTTTACATTTGTCACATAAATTTAATTTTGCTAGTTTATTGTTTTATATTTGACCTTTCGATTTTGGTTCTCTAAAAACAAAGCCTTGGTAGACTGCATTTGACAAAAACGGAGGTTACTTACCAGTAACTCTGTTCTTCGAGAGAGCTCCGCGTATTCTCACTCTTGGGATTTACTTCCTGCTCCGCAGGTACCGGAAAACCTCTCGTCAGCAGTATCCAGGCAGATCACGCCTGGAAAAGACTAGAAAAGGTGAGGGCTCCGCCCCCTCACTCCCCCTCCCATCCCGAGAAAAGCGCGGGCCCGCATCACGAGGGATGGAAGTATAAAGAGGGGGAGGAGCCCCCACCGCCTCAGTTCCTTCCAACCCAGCCTGGAAGACCTGGTATGTCCATCCACGACTGAGGGGAAGGCGGGCGGGATGTGAGAATACGCGGAGCTCTCTCGAAGAACAGAGTTACTGGTAAGTAACCTCCGTTTCTTCTTCGAGGATCTCCGCGATTCTCACTCTTGGGAGAGTAATAAGCAGTTCTAGATAACTCACCTCAAGGAGGTGGGAGTCGAGGATGGTAACTCAGAAAAGAATCCAACACTGCTCTCCCCACTTGGGAATCTGCTCTGGCCGCCAGGTCCAAAGAGTAATGTCTTGTAAACGTGTGGACAGATGCCCACGTGGCAGCCCTACAGATATCTGGTAGATTTATACCTTGGAAGTTAGCCAAAGAAGCAGCAGTGGCTCTAGTAGAATGAGCCCTCAGACCTTCGGGAGGGATCTTGTCTGCTAAAGCATAGCATCTCTGTATACACAATAAAATCCACTTGGAAAGTCTCTGTGCAGAAAGCTTGACCCCAATTCTTTGGCCCCCATACGTGATAAAGAGGGAATCACACGCTCTGATTGACTTGGTTCTATCAATGTAGAAAGCCAGAGCTCTTTTAACATCTAACGAGTGTAGCCTTTGCTCCTCAACAGATGTGTGCGGCCTAGGGAAGAAAACTGGCAACGAGATAGTCTGATTAAGGTGGAAACTAGAAACAACCTTAGGCACAAATGAGGGGTCAATACGTAGATCAACTTTCTCCTTGTGAAACATGATATAAGGAGGTGAAGCTCTAAGGGCCGTGAGTTCACTCACCCTCCTAGCCGAGGTAATCGCCACCAAGAACGCCGTTTTAATTGACAAGTCTTCCAAGCTGCACGTAGCCAACGGTTCGAAAGGAGGGAACATCAACTTGGATAACACAAGGTTCAAGTCCCACTGGGGGGCGGGCCTAGATCGTTGAGGAAAAGTGTTCTTTAGACCTTTCCAAAAAGCCCTCATCAGTTTATGAGAAAACAGGGTGCCACTGTCATGCGGTTGCAAACGGGAAGACAGAGCTGCCAAATGAACCTTTATGGAAGCCAAAGACAAATGCAATTTTTGTAGACTCAGTAGATAAAGAAACACATGATTCATGTCTAAAGCTTGCAAGGAAATAGCCTGCGAAGTACACCAGCTACAGAATCGTCTCCACTTTAACTGATAACATTTGCGTGTCGAAGGTCTCCTTGCATTTAAAAGTATCTCTGAAACCTCCGGTGGCAAATTGCCTATCGGGGTAGAATCAACCAAGCGGAGAGGTGGAGCATCTGTAGGTCGTGGTGAAGAATTTCCCCCCGTTCTCTGGAGAGTAGATCGCAGATCATTGGAAGCTTCTTGATTTGAGTCGCCATCCCCAGCAAGGTTTGGAACCAGGTTTGTCGTGGCCAAAAGGGAGCGATCAGGATGATATGAGCCCTGTCCGTCCTGACCTTGCACAACACTCTGTTGATGAGGGGAAACGGGGGAAAGGCATAAAGGAATGTCCCGTGCCAAGAGATGGCAAAGGCGTCCGATATCGATTCTGGTGCCATACCTGCTCGGCTGCAGAATTTTGGTAACTTTGCGTTCTCCTGTGATGCAAATAGATCTATCTCTGGAGTCCCCCATTCCTGAAATATGTCTTGCAAGATCTCTTCTTTCAGAGACCACTCGTGCTGGTCCCTCGATTTGCGACTGAGGTAGTCCGCCCTCAGGTTGTCTTGGCCTGCCAAGTGAATGGCGTGAATGTGTATGTCGTGACCGATACACCAGTGCCAGATGGTCTCCGCTTCCCTCGATAAGCGGGTGGAATGTGCTCCCCCTTGTTTGTTCACATACCACATTGCTGTGGTATTGTCCGTCACGATTTGGATGTTTTGACCGTGGATGCGGGGAAGCAAAGCCTTCAACGCCCAACGTATGGCCCTCAGCTCCAGCATGTTTATGTGTAAATGCGTCTCTTCTGGGGACCAGAGACCGTGTATTGAGAAAGTCCCTAGGTGCGCACCCCATCCCGTCAGGGATGCGTCTGTCGTGATAATGTCCCTGAAGGTGGGAGCATCGAAGGGCACCCCTTGTAGCACATGATCTGCATTTGCCCACCACTGTAGGTCCAGAAGAAGTTCCTCTGCTATACATAGTTTCATGTTGAGTGGATGAATGGTGGGTACGTAGTTGCTGGCTAGCCATTGTTGCAGGGGTCTCATGTGCAGACGAGCGTACGGGGTTACCATCGTCGTAGAGGCCATCAACCCTTGCAGGTGCAAGAAAAACCGGACTGGTTTGGTGGGATGCGAGTGAAGAACGTCTAGGGCATGACGTATGGAGATAAGCCTCTCCTCTGGAAGATACGCTTTCGCGTGTCTGGTGTCCAAGACTGCCCCTATAAAGGGTAGTCGTTGCGTCGGCTGTATGTGGGACTTTGCTAAGTTCAGAACAAACCCCAGGTTCCTGAGGAGTGACATGGTGAACTCCACGTGTTTGGTAAGTTCTTGTGGTGACCTCGCCGCCAACAGCCAGTCGTCCAGGTACGGAAAGATTCGCACACCTTGCCTTCTTAGATAGGCTGCTACGACAGCTACACATTTTGTGAACACGCGTGGTGCTGTAGACAGTCCGAAGGGAAGGACACGGTACTGGAAGCGAAGGTCCCCTGCAACGAATCGCAAGAACTTACGGTGAGACGGGCGTATTGAAATATGGAAATAGGCGTCTTTGAGATCAAGAGAGGCCAACCAGTCGCCTTGCTGTAAGCCCATGAAAATGACAGGTAGGGAAGTCATACGAAATCTAAACTTCTTAACGAATCTGTTGAGACATCTCAGGTCCAGAATGGGTCTAGAACCCTTGTCCTTTTTAGGGACCACAAAGAATCTAGAGTAGAATCCAGAACTATGTTCATCTCGAGGAATGGATTCGACAGCCCCCTTGTCGAGGAGTTTTTGAATTTCAACTAGTATTTGAGTAGAGGGGGGGGGAGCCCCAGGGGGGCAGGGTGAGAGGGGAGGGGTGGTATGAAACTGTATGGCATACCCCAGCTGTACTATCTCCCTGACCCAGCGGTCAGAAGAGATGGTTTCCCATACATGTAGGTAGGGCAATAGGCGGTCCTGGAATGAGGGGTCATCCTCATTATCTCCCTTGATCAGATAACAATCAAAAACGTGATTTCGCCTGCTGTCCAGAAGACGAGCTAGGAGAGGGTTTACCCCTGCCCCGCTGCCTGCCAAACGATTTACGTTGTTGAACACCTTGTTGTTGGTAATGTGACTGATTTTGTTGCTGGAATCTTTTCCCAGCTTGGAAATTATAATTTTGGTAAGGAGTTCTTCTAGACGAAAAAGAATAGCCCTGCGTAAAAGGCTTTTTGCGTATCGCCCTGACTACCCCTGTGGATCTTGCCGTTTGATTCATCTCTTTAATTTTCTTAAGAGTGTCATCAGTAGAAGCCGAGAACAGGCCCTCACAATCAAACGGCAAGTCCTCTATTCTAGTTTTATTCTCAGGGGTGAGAGCTGTGGACCGAAGCCACGCATGCCTTCGTAGAGCTA
The DNA here is from genome assembly GCA_003113815.1 of Sphenodon punctatus. Taxonomy (NCBI): domain Eukaryota; kingdom Metazoa; phylum Chordata; class Lepidosauria; order Sphenodontia; family Sphenodontidae; genus Sphenodon; species Sphenodon punctatus. Next base: position 2,844,427 of record QEPC01007499.1, on the reverse strand, counting down.
TAGCAGATGCCATCCCTCTGGCGTTGGCATCCGCCACGTGCATGTTTGCGGTTAATTGGAACTGGGCCATCTGCATGCCCTCTTTCTGTAATGCTGCCAACTGGTTTGGGTCCGATGTCATGCTAATTTTGGACCACAGCCAATGTTGGTAACCGCACATGGCGGAAGCATAATTAGCAATACGGAAGGACAGGGAGTCCGAGGAAAAAACCTTCCTACCCAGCACATCCAATCTCCTCCCCTCCCTATCTGCAGGGGAAGTCTGGATCCCTCCCGCTCGAGATCTAACCGAGGCAGCCGCTATCACCAAGGAGTTCGGAGGGGGGTGACTATGAAAAATTTGAGCCCCTTCTTTGGGTACCCCATACAAAGAGTCTGCCAACTTATTAGTTGGAGGAACAGAGGCAGGCTTAGCCCACAAGGTTGTAGCTGGTTCTAACAGCTGGTCCAGCAAGGGTAAGGTCACGTGTCCGGATTCCCCAGAGCCCAATATGCCAAAGATAGGTCCAGTCTGAGCTTTTTTAATGACCCTCGTGGGCAGCTTTGGGAGAGATGCAGCCATCCTCCTCAACATCGCCTGAAAAGCCTTGGCATCCTCTGTGGCCAGCGAGATGTTGGCATCCGAGATAGCATCTGGCGGTGGTGGGGAAATGGTCTCGTCCTCCTCCATTGAAGGAGAAGACGAAGAGGAAGACCGTGATGCCGACGCCCCCGGGGAAGCCATCCGTGGTACCGTCGGTACCGTCGGTACCGTGTCCTCCCTATGGGTCCCCAATAGGGAGGTGAGAAGTTGTGTAGCCCCTGATGGCTCTAACCTCGTTCCGGTCCCGGAAACGAGCTCTTCTGGTTCAACGGTACCGATGTCTGCTTGCACCGATCCTGTCTCCGACGGAGGAGGGCGTGATACAGTCGCTGATGGCGCGGCTCTAGGCGGGACCGGAGGCACGTAGGAGGTGTCCCGTGAAAGCGACGGGTATCCGAAGTCATGAGCGTATGGAGGGCTACGCGACCTGTATCTGTAGTCCCTACCATAATCATAGTCCCGGTGTCCGTGACGTGGGGAGCAACAGGAGCATGGGGAACGCGATCGTCGTTCCAGGTGGTACCGGAGGGGCGTCCGTCCCGTCCGGTATCGAGGAGAGCGGGAGCGGGAGTGGAACCGTGGTGACCTGGAGCGCGACTCCCTGCGCACCATCGGTACCGACAACAGCAAAGGCGGTACCGAGCGGGATAACGGTGTCGGTGGTGCCGTCCCCCTCGTCGAGCCCGACGGTCGTGGGGATTGTTGAACTGTCGGCACCGGCGGTACCGGCGGTACCGGCTCTCGCGTTGAGCCCTTCTTCTTCTTTTTCTTTCTCTCCACGCTCTTAGAGCCCCTCTCCGACGAGTGCGCGACGCCTCGCGCACCAGAAGGCTCGGTACCGCTAGTAGATAAGCGTCTTGGGCTGGACGCATGCGGAACACTACCTTCCGCGGTATGGCCGGAACCGGTAGCTTGCACCTCAAAGGGTCCCTCGGTCCCGAGTTCGCCGGTGCCGCTGGTACCCATGTGCGGACTCGTCCGTTGCCTGGACGGTACCGCCGGTGCCGCTGGAGCCGGATTTTCCATGGTCCTGGAGTGCCGGGCGGGGAGCCTCAGGGGCCCCTCTTCACCGCCCTCTAAGGCCCTTCTTGTGAGGATGTCCTGGAGCCTTAGCGCTCTAGCCCTCTTAGCCCTGCCTGAGAGAACCGAACAGGCTCTACAGGTTCGAGTGTTGTGACCCTCACCCAGGCAGGTGAGACAGCGATCGTGTTGGTCACTCACTGATAAGGTAGCCGGGCAAGAGCCGCAGCGTTTAAACCCCGGCTGCTTGGGCATTCCGTTCGCCCCGAAGGACGCAACGGCCCGGGGAACGTCCCACGGGAGGGTAACACTCCTTTCTCTATCTTCTTCTTTCTTTTTGATATTTCTAATCTTCGTTTTTACTGCAAGGTACGCTGAAAAATGCCGAGAAGTCTTCCAACGCCACGCGGTTGGAAGGAACTGAGGCGGTGGGGGCTCCTCCCCCTCTATATACTTCCATCCCTCGTGATGCGGGCCCGCGCTTTTCTCGGGATGGGAGGGGGAGTGAGGGGGCGGAGCCCTCACCTTTTCTAGTCTTTTCCAGGCGTGATCTGCCTGGATACTGCTGACGAGAGGTTTTCCGGTACCTGCGGAGCAGGAAGTAAATCCCAAGAGTGAGAATCGCGGAGATCCTCGAAGAAGAACTAAGGCTGCTGGCCCAAGTTACCATGGCTCTGAATCTCCCGGCGGGGAATTTTACGGCGCGCTCTGCATGTGGGCACTTGCTTAAAAGCGTAATCAACTGCATCATGCCACTTTTTTCTTATGATTCTCAGGGCTGAATTTCGAGCCCTGAAATGGTAAGAAAAAAAGCCGCATGACGTGGATGATTGTGCTTTTAACCAAGCGCTCACGTGCACAGCGCGGTGTAAGATTCCAAGCTGGGAGACTTCCCTGCCAGGAGATTCGGTGGCATGGTAACGTGGGCAAGCAGCCTAATACAAGACCAACCCCAATTTTACCTGTACCTCTCTGAAACCGAAAGGGACTGAATATACTGCAGGCCTCCTCCTGTTCACTCAGAATTGATTCTCTCTTTCTCTCTCTCTTTCCCCCCGTCATGTGGAAATGTTAACATCACCTTTTCTATGAATACAAGAATAACCTGCACATTTATTTATCTAGCACACTGTACAAACATTAAATTTACTTCAAAATTTTTAAAAATAAAAATTGACACTCCTTATTTTCTAGAAAAATAAAACTGGGATAAATAAAAGTGACCTTAATCAAAATGTGTATAAAACTCACAATTTTATGTCTGAAAACCAAAAATGAAACATGCCTTTAATGCTCATGTATCAGTTGTGTTTGAAAAACACAACCACCCTCCTACGAGATGATGTAACAATCAGTTACCTGCCCTTAACCATCCAATCAAATAATCCCAAATTTGGAGAAAGTAATGGCATATTAAACATTGTTCAAAATTGATCATATAGGTAGAATTTCACCTAATTCCTGTACAAAACAACAACTTTTCAACCAAACTCTTTAAATCTGAGGCAGGGAAGAGAGAAAATTATAGATATTTATATGGATCCAATTTCTAAAAGGTAAAAATCAGCTACATAAAAATGTACTTTTAAAAAATTGCCAATCCATATTCTTGCACCTTTTATGGTTAGTTGTACATGGAAAAGACATTTACAGAGCTACTTTGTTTTCTCAAATCTGGATATCTATTTTTAAAGTTTGGCCTGGCATGCATAGAGATGCCACCTAGATGCGTTTATACTTTCTTTCAGAATTAACAGCGTATATTAAGAAAACTTCTCAAACCTTTCAACTACTTCAATATCAAAACAGAAACGCTTGTCAATTGAATCTGTCTTTCTTCGGATGCAGGATTTTAACTTGAATATTTCTGGTGAGCTTGTGACAAGGCCATTCTATTAAAAAGCAATAAAAACAGGAAAATCAAGGAAGGCACTGGTTATCTACATTGTTGCATTAACACAACAGTCCTATTTACATCTCTAAATGTGTTCTACTTAAAGTACACAAATAGTTCTTTTGAAACCAATGAAATTATCTCCATGCTTGAAGTTAAGAATGAATATATTTTTATGATCAGAACCTACAACTATTACTGCTACCATGTACAGTAGGTATGTATATTGTGAAAGATAAGTTAATTAAATTATTTATATCTTATTAACATCATTATATATCCTACTTCAGACAATTCAAAACTCATGATATATTTACTATAATGTCTACACGTGAGAGCTAGCTAACAAATAAGATAAACTGGCCTACCTACCACATACTTTGCCCCAGAGATGGAAACAAAGTATTCCAGTTGATTTCTTTTATTCTTGGATCAACTTCTATTAGGGAGAGTATGCAATCTTTTGGGTCATGCTGGGCCTGTATTTAATTCTGACATGATTAACCCGTATGCAGACTTTGGGGATAGTTTTGTACCCCAGACGTGTATATACTGTAGTAACTCACAAGTTAGTGGATCTCCGGCTTGTCCCTTTTAGGACACTGGCCCTTTCTACATGGACTGTGGCGCGGGGGTGGTGTTCATGATGGTCCATGTGCGTTGGGAGGGTGTAGAGGGGTGCACAATGGTGCACACCGACCCCCACCCATCACCCACGCATAGAGCAACCACCATTTTCACCAGTTGCTCCGTGTGTGGGTGATGGGTGAAGGTGGGATTTTACACAAGACTCGGCCAAACACCCAGATTTCTGGGTGTTCATGCATGGGTGCCGCCTGTGTAAAAAGGGCCATCATCACCTGCTCCCAGGAGCACAACATACCCAAAGAGCAGTGAGATACCATTAACTGTTTCTTTCCTGTGAACGAAAAGAGGCTCTGTGGTACTTCTGTACCCCAAACACAATATAAATTGCCATTTGGGGTACATTTGTACCCTGGCTAATATTACCATGAGGATAAATGGAGCTCAATCAATTATCATTTTCGGTTACAACAGAAACCATTATGTATCACAGTACACCCACAAACCCATCACCCCTGCAGACAGACAGAGACACACACACATAGCCATAGTCTTCTCCACCCAAATCAGTTTGCATATGTTACAGCAGAAGCCAAACCCACAAACCCATCCCTCAGCAGACACTGTTTTCCACACTGTCATTCTGCTGGCTGTGTGTGTCTTGAGGCGTATATTTGTGCTTCATATGCCTTTAGGTCGTCATGACTAAAATTCCTTCCAATGGGCCAAAATGGCCTCTTTTGATTTGCAAATGACTACATTCCTGGGGTGCATTTTTCAAAACTGTTGCCAGTTTGCAAGTACATTGATTTCAAAGACACAGTTAATGTTGTCTGAACCTTCTTGTGTTACTTTTAAAAATAAAATTACTATTTTGAAATAAATTGTCATTGTTTACTGAATTTGTATCGGGGTACAGATGTACCCCACAGTGGCGTAGCTACAGTGGCGTAGCTACAGTGGCGCGAGGTGTGTGTGCATTTGCATCCGGGCCCTGCCCTGGGGGGGGGCGTAGGCAGGGCTGGCCCCCTTACCTGCAGCGGCAGTGGTGGCAGCAGGAGGGGTGAGGAAGGCAGGAGGGAGGAGGAGCCTGCAGCCAAAAGAGCCCAGCAGATCTGCACTGGCTCTTTTCCCGGCGAGCTCCTCCGTGCCGCGTCTCCCTAGCCCCTCCTGCTGCCGACACCGTCAGGTGAGAATGCAGTCTAAGTTCTTTTGCTGCCTCCCCTCCCTGGCACCAGTCCCTATCCCTCACCTGCCTCTGTCTCCTAGTAGCACTGCAACAGTAGCAGCAACAGTGGGACACAGATCAGGGAGATAAAGCTGTTTGTTTACAAACAGCTCCTGTCTATGTGCTGATCAGAAGGTTGCTACCTTGTAAAGAAGGTTCTTCGAGATGGCTCCTAACATTCTCACAACTGGGTGGTGCATGCTCACACTATTCAAATAATAGACCACATGATGGACTTGAGCTCCTCTAGTATAAAAAGCACTCTCCCCCTCAGAATGACAGTTCCTTCCAACCCTTTCTAGAAATATAAGGAAAAAATTCCATGCGGGGCTGGAAGGGTGGGTGTTGTGAGAATGTTAGGAGCCATTTCAAAGAATCTTGTTTACAAGGTAGCAACCTTCTGTTCTTCTTTGAGTGGCTCCTCACATGCTATTTTTACATGGCTCTGCCGGGTGGGGGAGGTCCATGGGAACGCCAGTGCACGGACAGGGCATGCACACAGCTGCACATGCATCCCCACTCACCCCCCACTCATCCACACCCACGGAGTAACTGCCGTTTCCCCTGGTTGCTCTGTGCGTGGGGACGAGGGTGGGTGGGTGAGTGGGGATGCGTGTTAGGCGGGCGTGCATGGACCCCTATACACCATGGGTGTGTGCACCACATTGTTCACACGGGGCTCCCCCACCCATGAACACACAGAAATCTGCGTGTTCATGGGTGGGAGAGCCCCGTGTAAAAGGGCCACATTCTCACAACTGTCTTACTTATATTATCTTAGGTAGGAATTTAGGATGTAAAGTCATATATATTCTATCTTGGAAAATAAATCTGCAAATATGGTTCTGAGATTA
>QEPC01007499.1:2812041-2838202 GCA_003113815.1 Sphenodon punctatus | reverse complement strand
TAACAGGAATACTGTCTTTAAACCCGCACCCCATAACCAGTTCATTTGCGCCCCCATCTAATCAATTCACGCTGCCCCGGGGGCACAAATTAAATGGTTATGGGTGGGGGCAGCATGAACTGATTATGGGGGCACAACTGAACTGGTGAATCAGTGTGAATTCATTATATGGGGGCAGGGACACAAATTAACTGATTATTGGGTGGGGGCAGCATGAACTGATTATGGGGCACAACTGAACTGGTTATATATATAATATGTCTCTTTTCATGGCATAATGCACTTAAGAAGCTAGCTGCATTTTGGGTGTCTGGTGTGTTTGATAGCAGCACCTCTGGACTGGTCGCACCGCATGCGTGCACAGGCAGCACCGGCAGCAAGAAGCAACAGGCCCTGGAGGCCAGACTGGCTAAGCTCACTCCCTCCTCCTGTAAGGCAGTGGACGCAGTCAGTCTCTCTGTGCCTGCCTCACTGCCCGCCCGGCAGCCCCTGCAGTGGAACCACTCCTGGGGAGTGGTGGTAGATGCTTGGCTGGGGAGGTGGGAAGCATTGGGAGGCCATGCTTGTCTATGGCCACAGTTATAACTCCTAGCCGCCGAATTTTGTATATTTAGAAGTTGTCAGCAGGCCCCGCCCCATCCCTTAAGCCCTGCCCCATCCCTTAAGCGCCATCCACTTTGGGTTTTTGGAGTGCGCGCGTGCAAAGTACGCACGCACATGAGGGGCCCATAACTGAGGCTTGAGCCCGGGCCCTTTTCAACCTTGCTACGCCCCTGAGGCAACTAACATCACTCATTTCATGGGAACGCTTAAGGGTTAAGTACTAAGGTAATCAATTTTAAACAATAAAGATGAAGATGTTTAATCCATACTTCAGTCCTCAATACTGTGTTTTTCTAATGATGTGGCCTGCAATCATGGCAGATAAGCAAAATATTTTTGGCTGGTACAACTGCATTCTGGAATGTAACTACCTGTTGCTTCTCTTTTTGTTGAACTATGAAAGGAAAAACAACAACAAAAAAAAAAAAAACCTTTTTGCTTCTATTTTAGCCTGGTTTCCTATGGAGAGAATGCTGTGCATGGTGTCTCTCCCTCAGCTTTCGTTCCTGCAGACTGATTTCAACCAACCAAATTTGGAAGGGAGCAGATGGCCCTAAGATAAGTAAGAAGGACCCAAAATACTTCAAAAAGTAGGACTTTTGGTTTCAACCAAAACAGCCTGAAAATGGCTGTTTGGGTTTTTGGTTTCGTATCTTTCCCATTCAATAGGAAGGGGAACCAGATTGAAAGGGAACCAAAGTGAACCGGGTCTATGACTAACCCGTCCCGAACCCCCACCGTCCCCACCTCGTAGGACAGGGGCCCCCAGCCCCATTTCCCAGGGCCCACTATTTTAGCCTGATTTCCTATGGAGAGAATGTTGTCTATGGTGTGTGTCTCTTAACTTTGGATCCTGCAGCCTGATTTCAACCAAATTTAGAAGAGAGATGATGGCCCTAATTTAGGTAAGAAAAACCCAAAATATTCCTAACAGGCACAGGGATATACAGCCCCATTATTAGTCAAAAAGTCAATTTGACTTACACTGAGGATTGTCTCCTGCCACGTAGGAAACCAGGTTTTATTAGTTGGACTACTTGTTCCCATTATTATTTTTCTTTGTGTGATGTGGTAGGTGTATAATACTATAAAGCAGTCATCCTCAATCCCTTTCATGTTGGTTGCCCTTTCAAGAGAGCAGCCCTTTCATGTTGCTTGTGATAGCTCAGTAAACAAACGCAAAATATTGAGAGACAGGGAGGAAGGAAGGCGTGCGTGTGTGCGTAAGTACTCAGGTATGCGTGTGCACCAGAAAAATGCTGCCCTGAGCTGCCAGTGTGCAGGAGGGTGCGAGATATAAATATCTGTAATAAATAAATAAATAAATTTTTAAAAAGAGATTGCATTTCAGAACCAGCAAAGAAAGGGTTAAAATGCACCAGGCACGTTTGTGCACTGCTGCTCTAGTTCCACATCCTTGCCCAGAATGGTTTGCGACCATATAACGGTTGGGCAACATTGCTTTAAAGTTACAACAAACGTTACAAGTTACAGCAAATTAAGAATCAAGAGCTATATTGAGGTAATACTCACCACCTTCATACCAGACTTTGTTTCAGAAATACTCATTGTGAAAGTTTTTGCCCCTTTGTCATAAGTACAATAGTGTTTTATCCAGGTAAACCCAATGGGTCCTGGAAGAAAATAAAAAAAAATATATAGGTAAACAAATATATATGTTAAAAAAAAATCATCACATGTTATGCAGGGAGCACTATGTGGGGTCTAGATCCCAATGGGAATGTAGCTGGGTATAAGCTACACCACAATGGTGCCAATCCTATAGCCCATGGAACCCACGCGCATCCACATTAGTAGCACACTGTGCTATGCATAAAGTATGCGCATGTGTTCGCGCAATTTACGCACGGGGATCCGCAGGCTATATGATTGCGGACATTGACTTGTCAGTACTCCAGCTGCATGCAGTCCTGTATTGCAGCCTGCATAACCTTCCATGGCTGTAGCTATCTTTTTGTGCCACCTGCTCCTCTGCTTCCTTTTCTGCACACTTGAAGAGGTGCAGTGCTGTGGGAAGAAATAAGGTTCATTTATTTAAATTTCTAGCCCACTTTTCCCCAAAGGCTCAGGGGGAAGGCTTACAGCAATTAAAACAAAACATATGATAGAAATTCCTTAAAAACTGACCTTCACCCCTAAAACCTACTCACTCCAACCCCTATTCCCACCTGCCCAATGCTTTGCTGAAAGTTTTATGCTTCCTCCAGAATCTGCTCAGGCTTCATACCACTCACAAGAGGGCACTCCCAGCTGACTGCAGCGGTCGCAGTGAAGCATGGTAGAAAAGGCGGTCTTTAGATATGTTGGGTCCAGGCTGTTTAGGGCTTAAACATCAAAACCAACACCTTGAACTGAATATGGAAAGCTATAGGAAGTCAGCGTAGACTGCAATGGACAGGTGTAATGCGTTCATGGTGACCCACCCCTGAAAGGAGCTGGGACGCTGCGTTCTGCACCAGCTGCAACTTTCGAACATTCATAAAGGGCAGCCCCACGTAGAACGCATTGCAGTAATCTAGCCTTGAGGTAATGAAGGCATGGATGATGGTGGCCAGATCTGAGTCAGAAAGAAAGGGACTTAGCCTCCTCACCAGATGAAGTTGGTGAAAAGCGCTCCTGGCCACTGCCACAAACTGATGTTCCAGGCACAGCAAGGGATTGCAGCATTTAAATGAGTTTGTAGCTGCACTTAAAAAAGGACTGGCTAAGTTCTTGGAGAATAGGTCCATTAAGGGTTATTAGCCAAGTAGATTCCGAGACGAGAACTTCTTACTGTCGGGAGCAGAGAATGATCCATAGGGAATGGATTGCCCATTGTGACTGCTGATACTTCTTCCATGCGACTGAAATTGGCCACTGTCAGAGACAGGATGCTGGACCATTGGTCTGACTCAGTATGGCACTTCTTATGTTTTTAAGGGACCCAGAAGCACTCCAAGGCTGCGAATCTGAGTAACCAGAGGGGGCCAGACTCCTTCAATGACAGGGATCCCAATCCCCTCTAAGTTACAAGATTGGCCAACCATCATCCCTTCAGACTTATCAGGATTCAGCTTTAATTGGTTTACCCTCATCCAGTCCCCAACAGCAGCCAGGCATTAGGTAAGCATCGAGACTGCAAGACCTGTGTCAGATGAAAGAAAGGTAGAGCTGGGTGTCCTCAGCATACTGATGGCACTCCACTCCCAACCTCCAAATAATCTCACCCAGCAGCCTCAGATATACATTGAACAAGAGGGGAGACAAGATGGTACACTGCAGGACACCACAGGGGAGGTCTTGAGGGGACAATGAGCAATCTCCCATCACCACCCACTGGAACCTCCCTGACAGGAATGAACAGAAACACTCAAGAGCAGTCCCGCACACTCCTGACAAGTTCCACAGTTGTGTCAACATCACCTCATGATCAACTGAATTAAAGGTTGGGGTCATAATGCCATACCTCCTCTGCCATCTAGTTCAGGAACCCCATACTATAGTACAGAACCACCCTCCCTGGAGACAAAGCCTAGGGAACAAGCTTTGCCCTATATTCCTGGCTAGGGAGGATAGGCCATTTCCAAGTCGGCACCCACCATGGCTCTACCAACTCAGTGAGTTCGCAGTTTGTATATCCTTGTCCAGATCAAGCCCTAGCTTCTGTGAGCAGAGAACCAGGTTTCAAGAATGCCTTTGTTCTGTTTCAATCCAGGGAGTGTGGTTGCCATGTTGGTCCCGAGTGACAGAGGTAGATACATACAAAGTCGTTCAAATGATATCTTTTATTGGACCAACTATTGTTGGTGGAAACTTGCAAGTTTTCAGACCTTTCTTGAACCTTTCAAAGCTTTTGAAGCCCATTCTTTTTCATAAGTTGAAATCTTGCTTCACCCCTAATTAGAATTACATTTCAAGGTGTTCTTTGCAGAAAAGGATACCAACTTACTTATCTTAAAGAATGAAAACTGGCATGTAAAAGTTAATCGTCAAATTTCCCACTAACTGTCTAACAACTGTATACACTCAAGTAGAATCAAACAGCAACGTTCAGTCAGAGGGGAAATCATGGCACTATTGTTTATATATTGTATTTATTTATGCTTCCATTTTTACCCTGCCCCTGTCTCAGCAAGCAACTCTGGGCAGCTTACACATACCAAATAAAATAACAACCATAACATAAAATATAAACAACTTTAAAAAATAATACAAATAGTACTAAAACCCTGAATCGTGTGCAAAAAAGCAAATCACCCAAATGCAAAAAAGAATACGTCCCTGTAGCCCAACACACCACTCTCACCCTCCCCTTCTTCCCTGCCAAACGCCTGGCAGAAGAGACAGGTCTTACAGTTTTGTTGGAAGGTGGGAAGATTCAGGCTGAGGTGAACTGCCACCAGGAGGGAATTTCAAGTCAATGGTGTAGCCGCCGAGAATGCCCTCCTGTCCGTCCGAACCTGTCGATAGCGCAGGACTTCCAGGAGGGCACTCCCGGACGACCGCAGGGGCTGTCCAGAGTTCCAGGGGGTGAGGCGTTTACTCAGATAAGTAGGGCCTAACCCGTGAAGGGCTTTAAAGGTCAACACCACCACCCTGAATTGTCCCTGTAAGGAGATGGGCTGCCGCATTTTGCACTAGCTGCAGCTTCTGAACCATCACCAAGGGTAGCCCCATGTAGAGCGCACTGCAATAGTCTTGCCTTGAGGTGACGAATGCACGGATGGTAGTGGTGAGATTGAAGTCCAAGACATATGGGCGGAGCCTTTTCACCAGGTGTAATTGGCAAAAGGAGCCCCTGGCTACACCCAACACCTGGGAATCCAGACACCCCCAGGAGCACCCTCAGGCTCTGTACAGAGGACGAATGCCCCCAATAATGGGGGAGACCTCCTTACTCAGATCACCAGTCCCACCAACTAACATCACCTCTGTCTTATCAGGACTGAGTTTCAATTGCCTCAACCTCATCCAATCCCCCACAGTAGTCAAAGCACCAAGACAGCAAGGAGACAGCTGGGGCTGGGTCATATGAAAATGGCAAATACTGCTGGGTATCATCCGCATATTGGTGACAGCGTACCCCCCGCCCCCAGCATGACCTCCCCAGGCGGTTTCATATACACGTTAAACAGGAGAGGGGACAAAATAGAACCCTGCGGAACTTAACACAGGAGGCCATCAGGGGATGAAGTACAGTCCCTTAGTATCACCCAGTGAGATCTATCTGTGAGGTAAGAACGGAACCATTGTAAAACAGTCACGTCCACCCCGCTAGGTCCTACAGACGAGTCACCAACAACTCATGTTTAACGTTTTAACGTTTAACGTACAAGACATTTTAAAAGTTCTTGTACATTGCCCATTTTTTTATTTTTTTAAATCTTTTCTTTAAATGTACAAGATCTTTAAAAATAAAAAATGGGTGGGCCTTTGTTTTGCAATTCCATCCTAAAGAACTTCACTTTCAGCCACGCCATGTCTCTGAATTCCAGCCTGAGGTACTTGGTTTCATTACCAGTTAGAGGCAGATGTACTGTCTTTAAGTAATCAATAACACTTTCTGTAAGACCAATAGAAGCTTCAGACACCTTCTATCCAGGTATTGACCTAGCTGTGCTTGCGAGATGTAATGGGATAGCAGCACAGGTTGGTATGGCTTCAGGCACATACAAAATGTGTATGCCCCAATTACTAAGTGATTTTAAAAGCCTAAAAGGGTCAGGTGATACCCTTGTGTCATAAGTAAATCTCCACAATTTATTAGAATCAGAACTTCCTGGGTATACTGAGCAGTTTGCTTTTAAAATCCAATATGCAGCCAGGATTTAAAAAGAAGGCGATTTCCAGGGACCCATGTTCAGTACATTTTCCCCATTGGCAGCAAAGGAAAAAACACAGTAAACATGGGCCCCTGGTTATTCCTAAAGGCAACAGAGTTTTTGTTTTGTTTTCTTGCTGAAAATTAACTGTTAACTCCTGAATGTGTATAGGGTAAATTGCAGCTATTTCCGTTCTACTAGTACAAATTTGTCTTGTAAATATGAGTATTCACAAACTCTGCAGCAATTTCAAAGGATGCATCAGTCATTCTGACATACACATGTCAAAATGTATGGCCAGTCTCCTCCTTGTTTCTATTTCAGAGGGAAGTATTAATTTGGTATCATCAGCAGAAAAACAAGAATACCCCCCAAATTGCTTTGACATCTGAGCTACTGTTTTGAAATGGGGAAGGGACCCGGTCTATAATTAATTATTGTAAAGGCCCAGTTACATTGCTGGAGAAATAATAAATAATAATAATATTTAGTACTTTCCACTACACTTTATACCCTTCCAGCATTTCCACTGGATCTCACATGCTACATTAAAAGCTAAACTTTTAAAACCATGTTTTAAGTACATACATAAAATGTTTGGCCTGATACTCAAGGCCCCCTTACTGATCCCAAACATCTCCAATACATAGCCCATTTGTATTTAATCCCCTACTTATATGGAGTTTAGACATTCTATCCTGAAAAATATTAATCCAAAGGTACCTAATTTAGTATGCTGTATTTGTTTTTATAACTGTTGGTAGTCTCAATTATAAACAGGATGGACTACATGGAAACTGTTGATATCCTAGCTTTTATTTTATATTGTCATCTTTTTCAAAGCTTTATTTGGAGGGGAACTGGGGCCTGGGGGTCTCACCACTATTCACCCTGCTTGTGTAATATATTTCTTATAGAACTTTAGACATTTGCATTTTGAGAGAAATGAAGCAACTCATGATTTCATGGTGCGTGTTATGCTATTATATAACCTCTTGTGTCGTAGGGTATTTTCAGATGTGACGCTACCACACTTAACCACGCATCCCCACACGTCCCCAACCTCACCCTGGGGCAGGACTCACTGTCAGGTGTGTTTGACAGTGTCCAAATGTTACCACAAATTACCCTGTTGCCACCCCATGCCATGATAGTGCCGACCATGGTTTGGGCCATCAGAAAAATGAGGAGGAACAACCCATGGTAGCCGCTACCATAGTTGGGACAAAGTGTGGTAATGAGTGCCATCATGTCAGTTCAGATGACATGATCCGTGATCAGAAAGCCCTGCCCCGAAGGGATAGCAGAGAAACCAGCAGAGGCTTACAAGTGCCCTCCGTTTCCACAGGCAAACAGAGCCGCAGCTGCCTAGGACGCCCTACAGGGCCCAGCCGGAGAGCCAGTCACCTGAAATTGGACACGAGGGGACACCAGGCGGCTATTGCCTTCATCTGCCTCTGTGGGGATAAGGACACCCAAAGGGAGCTGGTCGTGTCCCACCAGAACGCTAGGGTATTCAAGACCATCACAAGGAGGATGGCTGCGGCCGGGTTCCAACGCATGACCAAGCAGTTCCAAGGAAAGGCCAAGGAGCTCATGAGAGGGTACAAGGCCATAGTGGACAACAACCACCGGTCTGGGCACCAGCCACAGACCACCTCCTACCAAGAGCTCCTTGACAGATTCATGTGTGCGTGGGGATCCATTGTGGCCTCACGCATAGTGGGCACAGCTGCTGCGGAGGGCCGTAGCTGGGTGGACCAGTCACCCCCCATGCCACTGGAGACCGCACCCGCGCATTCAGCTGGTCCCCCACCCACTGATGATGAGGCAGGGCCATCATGGACCACCCGCTACCGGGTGCAGCAGGCATCCAGGAACCAGGCAGCCTCAGACTTGGGGGGGATCAGAGACAGAGAACAAAATGACCCTCACCAGCTGTGCCCCTGATGAGCTTATGCAAGCCACCAGGGAGTCGTAGGGGCCAGCGGTCACGGGATCTGGCTCTGAGGGTAAGCAACACCAAGGGGGAGGGAGGGGGAGCAGGGCAATGGGACATGGGCGGGGCCACTAATAGATAACGGCGAGAGGAAGCTAACACATTCCACAACCACAGGTGTTCAGGAGGAGGAGGAAGATGGGTGTGCCTGAGCGGCCATGGAAGATGCCCCCGATACCCAGGAAGGTAGGCACTGAAAGATCAACGGCGAGCAGAACAGGGAGGTCAGGAGAAGCTAGGGTGGGAGTGAGTGAGTGAGAAGGCTGCACAAGGGAGTACACAAGCCTAATGACTGCAACCCCTCATCCACAGGAGGCCAACATTCCCAGGGAGACGTGCTGCAGCACAAAGAGCCCCCCCCCTCACTTAATGCATACCAATGAGAACCCAAGGCGCAGGGGAGGGCACAAGCCAATGTGCAATCAAGCGTGCGGGGGGGGGGGGGAAGAGGATCCACTTCACCCCCCCCAGATGACTGACAGAGCACCCATGAGGGGCGAAGTACCATCAACACGGTAACAATCCCACACTGGATTCCCTGACTGTAAGTGTAACATTTCTCGCTCCCCACAGATCAGTTGGCCCCAGAAGAAGAGGGCCCACTAGGACCGGTACTGGGTACCCAGAGAATGCAGGAGCACCGTGCCAGGGCACAGAGGCTCTGGGAGGACCTAGCGGAGGACCTGCAACCAATGGGAACACACCAGGGGGAGGAGATCCAGGATGCCATCCAGCAAATGGAGGTGTCACATGATCAGTCCATGCTGCAGGTTGCAGCCCACAAGCACAATCTGCTAGCGGAATTGAGGAAGGACCGGCAGCTGGAGAGGAGGGAGTGGACCCGGCACCTGCAGTGAGTGGGGGAGTTCCAGGACGTCATGGAGAAGAAGGGCCAGCTCAACAGGGAGCACATGGATGCACCCCTCAACATCAGATGGGCCCACTTAATCCATGCCGGTGTAACGAGCTCCTCCATCGCAGCTGCAGGTCCACTGAGGTCAATTCCAGCACCCCTCCATATGGCACCTCCAGTTGCCCCACCGGATCCCATCCCTCTGGCACCACTATAGCAGGCTCAGAAACTATGGTTCCACTACCCTGTGCCAGGCACAGTGCAGCAGCCCCACACCCCTGCACCCTATACCAGCCAGTTGGGCAGCCATGGGCTGGCCCTGCCGCCAACACCTGTCCCATCCGGGAGCTCGCAGGAGGAGGGAAGCTGAACAACAGGGGTGGGAATCTGGGGGAATCTATGCCCTCACCGCAAGCACCAGCCTGGAAGAGGGAGCGTCTTAAGAAAGCGGAGGGGGGATATATGGCATCCGTGTAATCATTCCCTGATGCAGAAGGCAGGCCATCCTCCTTGGTACTACAGGCTAAAGGTCAGACTCCCAGTACTGCTGTTCACCTACACGGCAGCCTCCACCACCACTCCAGACCTTGCATGTCCACTGATATGTGGGATGCACTCCCAGGGATGGACCACAGGCCAGGCCCCTCATCACCACCCAGCAATCTGGGGTGGCACTGGTGCGGACCCAGGGCACACCACAGCACTGTGCCCCTGTTGCCGGGGGAGTAGCCAGCATCCAGCACACCCCACCCTTGTCCTTGGGGGACCCCCCTAATGTTCCCAATTACTATCGAACAAACCATCACTCCACTCCACGCTGTGCCTTGATTATGGCTGCAGAGTTCGCAACATAGCTTCGCGAGAAGAACTGCCTCCACAGCTTTGTAGAACTCCTGGATGATGGTGGTGACAGTGCTGATTCTGACACCAAAGTGATGGGCCACGGAACAACATGAGTTCGGGGTGGCCAGGCCCTATATGGCGATGGTTACATGCTGGATTACAGGGATGGGTGCACGCACAGAACTGTGTTGGTGCTCAAGCCAGGGTTGGAGGCGGGCAGCAATTCTTGTAACCAGGGCCTGGTCCATTCTGAAGTTGGCCCGCCAAGCTGCATCATCCCAAGTATTCAGGACCCTGGCCCACCACTGTGCTGCCCTGGGAATGATCCAGTGGTCGTGCTGGATGGGCATGGCCAGGAAGATGCCACTGGAAGCTGCTGCGATCTGCCACTGGGCAGATGAGATGATCCTTAGCACAGACCGAAGGTGGTCGTACACCCAGCAACCAGCCCTGTGCTGGTGGCACCTATAGGCGTCTCTGAAGATGAAGGCCTGCAGTTCGGTCAGGTACTGAAGGAGCATGCAGGACATCTGATGATGATCAACATATGCTTGAACATGCATCTCATCAATACCACTCCGTGATGCAGTGTAGGAGGAGCCAATGGGCAGCAACCTGCCCCGCATCCATGATGTGGTTGACTGCAAGGGAAAGCAGGAAGGCTAACTCAACCACAGGGGTGTTGTATACCATACTGCTCTGAGGCAAACCAGTGCCCGATTGCAGGTGCTGTGAGTCAGGCTAAATAGGCACGCAGTTAACTGCATATCTGTGCTGCTGATTAGGACTACATTGCTCCCACCATCCCTGTCCATTCAGAACAGGTACTGGCCATTGCCATGTGTGATCTGGCTCTCCACCCCCAGCAGTCGGGGTGGGGGGACAGCTTTCTGTGTGTTTACGTATTGTGGAGCCTTTGTAGGGACCCACTACCTTTCTGCTGTGTATGGGAACTCTTCCCTTTGGTAAGTGGGTGCCTGAGTGCAGGACCTTGCTTTGGGCAGTGTATATCCCTCGTCTCCATCTTCCACATGCAGTGTTTGCATATCTCACACACACCTCCCATCCCCTGTTGGATGGTGCGACTGAGGGGCTATAGCCAGCTTGTGCATCCCTTCCACCCCCCACCTTGGTTCCCCATCTCCCTCCTTGGCATTGCCTGTGGTATCTGCATGCCATTGTTATTATCTGACCTTGGAGCTTTGGAGGAATCAACTGTCTGCCTTCCTTTCCCACAACTGCCCCAGGTTTCACGCTATCCCTGCTTGGCTTGCTCTGGTCATGTCTGCTGGTGCTTCCTCCTCCGTTCCCCCTTCCTAGGAACTGTCTGCTCCCAGAGATTGGAGTGTGTGGGCCACCATGTCGCTGGTGGACGTATGGCACAGATAGGACATTCAGCAGCTGTTGGGGTCACCCGGTACTGCCCAAGGTGGCTATGACCTTCTGAGCACTGAGCTCAACTGGCTTGGCCATCCCGGTAGCAGCCACGAGTACTGGTGGCCAGCTGTGGACAGGACCGTGCGGCAGCTTTGTGTTCCTGTCCCCTCAGTTGGCCATGTTTTCACGCAGATGTGGTGGGCGTGGTTTCGGGAGCATGTTACCACAGAACAGGGCCATCATCATATTTGTTCCGCCACCCCGGACCGTGGTGGGGCCTCCCATTTGACCGATGTCATGTTTTTTATGGCTACTGGCCAACCCCGTGGTATGGTAGCGGCATTTCTCCCAGACCGGGGCTAAGTGTGGTGGCCCCTCCCCATTGTCATGCCTGAAAACACCCATGAACAGTTGTAGCTTTGCCTTCAGGAATGGCAAATATTAGATCATACAGTCTAAAGCTACTATGGTAAGGAAATAAATAACTAGTACCTTAATCTCTGAGACAGAGATTACAGACCTTGTCATTTTCTCCCCATCCTAAACTAATGACCAATCCTTCCTTTTCAATGAGAGCATGTCAAGTTGGCCTCTCACTATTTAATGAAGCACTGCATGTGCTTAATATTTCACTCCGTTCTTGCTCTTGCTCGTAATGCCCAGTATCATTTCTGCTTAACAGTTTTCTGCTGATTTTTTTTTTATTAGTCAATTAAAGTGTACAAGTCCTGTTCAAAGCCTTTCAAAGCTGAGGCTAAAATGGACAAGGCTAATTGAGGACAGCTCCTTTGGATTCTCATTATGTGGAAATGACTGTTGCACTGATTTAACTTTTTGGGCGACTGAAAAATTAGCTCACACTGATGACATCAAACAGAGATTTCTTCAAGGAGAGGCATTTTGGATCTCTCATCTCTACACTATTTATCCTCATGGTTTGAATGATCGTTTAGAATTAAATTGTTTTTTATAGGTTGTAAGCCTTCCACTACTGTAGAGTCCAAGGCATAATACCCCGTATTTATTTCATTTTGAAGTGGTATTTGAAAGTTTCCAATGATTACTGCCCTCAGTGACAACAGGTGGTTAACCCTTTTCTGTTCTTTAGTTTCCTTCTTTCTTTTTCCCTCCTGTTCCCCCCCTTCCCTTTCCCCCCCCTTCCTCCTTTCCTCTTCCTTTCCCCCTTCTTTGTTCACTCCCCCCCCTTTTTTTCCCCTGTTTTGGCAACCAGTTTTTTACTTTTTCTTTTTATATAGATCCTTGATCCCACTACTGGATGGTCTGGTGCATGTTTTTTTTAGATGGTATTTTTAGATGTGACACCAATACGTGGTAAGATGTTTCTCGGATAGGAGGAATATGGAAGGTGTAACTTTTGATCTCTTTTTTTAAATATAAAGAGTATGTGTTTCATTTGAGTTTGTTAACCGACATATATACAAAAGATTTTTTTTTTAAATTACACAAAATACATTTATTTAAAGGAATATTGTTTAAATGTTAAATATAGACTTTATATATTTTCTTATTATTTGATTATACAGTGGAAGTTATTCACTCTGTCCCTGATGAAGACGCTGGGTGTTTTTATACACACATTTCTCCTGCATGTTTGCTATTACATCCTGAACTTTGTGTGTCTAAATCACTCACCCAGATCTTAAACATCTGGCTCTTTGAACTTCTGCATAGAACTTCTTCCAGAACTTTTGTGTGTACAAAGTTCTCCTGGTAAACTGCTTTGCTCAAGGGAGCTGTGGTCATTTGGTTTCCATATGGGTGCCCCCACCCCGGGGCTCATTCAATTAGAGACTGAGCGCCACCGCCCGGTGCAACAGTGCTCCATATCGCCCCCTTCCCCAGAGCCCAGTAAACATTGTCCTAGCGCCGTAGCGCTGATCCAGGCAGCGGCGCTCTACGGGTGCCCCTCCCGATGGGGCTCCTTCAATTAGAGACTGAGTGCCGCTCCATGTGGCCCCCTTAACCCAGGACCCTCCTAGGGGCTCCCTAAATTAAATACCAGGGCTCCCCCCAGGCCACCACCAGCGAATGCCGTGGGCTCCCACCCCTCTGGGTTCTACGCCGGCTCCCCTGCTGTTGGTGCCCCCTCCCCGGGGCTGTACGCCAGCTACCCTTGCACTCGGCTTGGGGCATGGTCCCCTACCCCCTGGGACACCTTCCTTACACTCAGCCTCGAGGAATCAGAGAAGCAGTCCAGGTAAGATCAAAAAAAGGTTCCTGTGAGTGGCCCTTCAGTTGAGGAGAGAGGAAGAGGCACCTGGCTGTTTCAGGTATATACCTGGTCAAGTCTCCACCCACCAGGTGCATCCCCCCCCCCCCCAAAATTGGGCCATGATGCCATGTTTCTGAGGCAGCAGGGGAGGGGCAAAAGAGCATTTGCCAATCCCCTACTCAGCACCCTGCTCAGGGAAGGCGAGCACAATTCCCCGCCCCCCCCTGCGCTGAGAGCATGGGGGTGGTTTTTTGTGTGAAGAATGCATCCAGGAACTGCCTCAGGGCAGTGCATGTGTGAAGAATGCATCTGGAACTTACTTGTGGACTTGTAAACCCAGAAGATTGAAAGACCAGCACTTTAAGGTGTGTGTAAAAATACCCATGGAGTCAAAACCTGTTGAACTACAGAACCTTCAAAAGAAAAGATCATTTTGAATCCTGTATTTTCATCTTTATATTGACAATATATGGCCTGAACTGTAATTTACTATAGATGCCAATTGTTTTCAATTGCTCTCGCAAGTATGTGTTATGGTATCTTGTAATACTTTGTTGCTGTTGCAGGAGTTATGATCTCCATGCAGTTAACTCAGGCATTTTATTCACTATTTGTTAAAATGGCAATTGATAGCGTGGATCACAAACAGTATTCATGCCTCTTTTTTTGGCATACGTTTTTTACAAGCCAGGGCTGTGCACTGTTTTTGAATCCAACTTCTCTGATCCTTCCTCTCATAGGTTCTGGTTTATTTTCCCCTCCCACTGCGATTTATTGGATGGAGCATCTCTGCACCCTCCCTTGGGTCTGATAACTCCTCACTCTGTGCTTTGGACCTCATCGGACACTGCTCAGTTCCAATGGCTTTGCAAACGAGTTCCTATGCAAACAAGTTATAAACCTATACCTCCCAGTTGTTACTGTCCAACCCTTTGCATTTTGTGTTGTTTCCACTCACATCCCCCCTTCCTTTTTTGAAACCCCCCCTTCCTTTTTTGATGTTCTGGCATTGAAATGCGTATTATAATATCTGCACGCCCAGTTTTAGTAATTATATGAACCATTCGCTGTTGTATTTAATTTATGTTAGGTCTGCCGCATCCCATCTGTTGTGCCCTATGTGGTTCTTTGCGGCAGCTTAGACTGATTTACAGTTTGGATCCGTGTTTGGTTCTGTTTTATTTGTTTTTATTTCTTGGTGTATTGTTCTGATGCTGTTATGGCCTGTGGCTAAACAGCTTTAATAAACCAACCAACCAACCAACCAACCAGCCACTCACATTCCAAATGGAAAGTAATACTTCATTTTGCTTCCAAGTCTCTATAGTATGTGCTTTGTCCCCACCTGTGTTTTGAAATGGACAATAGCTCCACTTCCCAGAAGCCCTGAATTCTAACCTTCTATCCACAGAGGCATGGAGCCACTTGAGAGGTAAAAGGCTGTTGGCTTCACAAGACCCAGAAAGGAGGTGGCAGTAGAATACCTGAAAGGGGAGGGCAGGGAGAAAGAGCACCAAAAAGCCTGTCTTTGTCAGGATTAAAGAGATGGGTTTCTCATCAGCAAATCAGGACAATTCTTTTTCAATGTGGTCTTTGCTGGAGCAGCGACTGTCTGGGGCGTTTCCAGATTCCCTTTTAGAAAATCTGACCCTAACCTGGGATGAGGAACCCTTTTTTGTCTGGGTGACTGGTTGTCAATTCAAAAAATGGCCAATGGACCACAATATATGGAGAGGGGTTGACCCAGATTGCCAAAAATGTTCACAGTGTCAAGCCTCACTATAGGAACTCTTGTTTATAATAATCCCAACTTCAAGAACCATTTCTATCAATTGCACATTGTCAAAGCCCCTGGAATACTGGGATATAGCATGCACATTTTCTATGGTCTCATGGGGTTTTGTTATACTGTATTTATATTATGCATATATATCTATATCCATAAACTTCCAAGTTATTTCAGTGTCAAAACAGAAGCACTATCTGAGACAGCAATGAGGAGACAGGCCATGGGTAAAGGGCTGCAAGATTTGGACTGCAGAAAGGTACACATGTGGTAAAGAGATGCAGAAAAGGCATGCTGGGACAGAATGCATTGCCAAACAGGTGCTCAGATCAGAAGAAGGGAGAGGATGATCTGGCCTGTGGATCCAGGCCCTACCCATGACTGAGCACTCATCTCAGCTGCCTTCACCCTGAGCATGCTCTGTCAGTGCGTAAAAGTAGGAGATGGAGCCAGGAGTCCAATCCAGGAACTGGAAAGGGGCCAAAGTAAAACCAACCATGGACTCTATTTGACCCATGGGCCAGAAGATCACCACCTTTGCCCTAAGTGTAAACATACATCAGAAGCATGAAGTTTACAAATTAACCCTCCCTAAAACATAAAATCCACTCATCCAATGATGGGTGTGAGCAGACAGCATTACTCACGTTTCTCCTGCACATACAGATAGCCTTCCATTGTCCATTGACTTGGCGGCCGGTAATCTGGGCCAGCAGCTTTCATTCTCTGCATCAGTCTCTCCACCTCCTGCCTGGTGCTTTCAAAATTATTCCGTGTCTAAGGGGAAATAAAAACCAAGAACACTTAGCAACTTCATGAGGTTTTGAGTCTACCCTGTATAGTGCTATAAAGTTCATATTGGCAAATGGGACAGTGCTCTGAAGGAAGGTAATCACGTTCCCCTAGATGTACACAGTACCTGGACTGGAATGAAGCAGTTTTCATTCATGAGCTTTTACTGCTATGTCAGTGGGACATTAAACCTACAAAAAGCCTAGGGAATTCAGAGTTAAAATAAGGAAAAGTCTTCCTTGATTAGACCACTGACCCTCAAAAAGCTATCGTTTCATCCTTTAATCTCTCCCACATAAACTGACACTCCCAAACACCCACCCACTTCTAGTCCTGGCATATGTATTAATCCACTGTTTTCTAATGCTTTGGAAAGAATGCTGGCCTTGAATGTGGCAGTGACACAGTGGCTAGTGCTATTGGGCAGAAGGAATGAACAACAGAGCTGAACACAATGCTAGGATCGCTACAGCTTGGACCCCTAACAGCATGGGTTGTGGATCTGTCTGCACTGTCCTCACTATGAAGCAAAACTGGTCCTGCTGCCAAGTGTAAAGTGTGGAAGGAATGTAGCAGGGCCTGATCTGGGATACACTGCAGTATCTCAATGCTGTCCAAGAGCACGGAAGTGCCATGTTGGGTCAGACCAACGATCCATCCAGCCCTGCAACTTGTCGTCATCAGAGGTCATCTTTGCTTGCTTCAGAGAAGTACACAAAAGGTCATAATGGAGTGATCCATCACTGCTCCCAGCTCCCAACAGAAATTATGTCCCCTGCCAAGTAGACTATGCATTTGACGACTTGACTATACATGTAGAGCTACACTTCCCCTCTCTAAAGATTGCTCTAGTCCAGCAATGATGTGCATGAGGCAAACTGCAGATCACCCACTTCTCTTCTGGCCAATGACTGGTGATAGAACAAAGGCTCATTTCTGATGCATATCTAGGCAGAGCACGCTTGAGGCAGGAGAAAGATAAAATAACATTAAAAGAACAGAATTTTGTCAGAAAAATATAAAAGGCGGCTGCATGGAAGAACCTCCATTTCTGCATGAAACCTAGTCTCTAGAAATCCATACAGATAATTTAGTGACTGTCAACTGCAGTGTGTGTGTGTGTGTGTGTGTGTGTGTGTGTGTGTAAAAATCCTAACCTGTTTGTGCAAATTCACATTGATGTGGGTACACTTGCTGTATCACTCTTTGAAAATTACACTCCAAGTCTCAATCGATGCTGATGGCAAAATTGTAACTG
The DNA here is from genome assembly GCA_003113815.1 of Sphenodon punctatus. Classification (NCBI taxonomy): domain Eukaryota; kingdom Metazoa; phylum Chordata; class Lepidosauria; order Sphenodontia; family Sphenodontidae; genus Sphenodon; species Sphenodon punctatus. The sequence goes on along the minus strand of QEPC01007499.1, from coordinate 2,820,636 downwards.
AACTTCAGTAAGATAAGGATGACTTCCTTAAAAGTACTTTAGAGTTCATCTGTATTTTTATTTAAAATAGGTCTTGTAGTCTATGCTATTTGTATAACTAAATGACCAATTGTAAAGAAAAAGATAAATAGTAACAGAATATTTACAGACAGTTGGATGGAATTCCAGACTCCCCATTAGAATCACACTTGGGGGTTAGTGTTTCGAAGGTAAGCTGGTAGCTGCATCTCATCCTGATTCTGTAAATTGCCAATGCCCTCCATGCATAAAGATTTCAGTAAGAGATGAGGGAGCTCAGCACCTTTCAAGATGCACTCAGCATCTTTCAATAGAGAATGCTACACGCAGTCAATCAGGTTTTGAACAGGTGCCTATACTAATTGCCTTTTTCCTACAAATACTATTTCAAGCATGATAAAAACAGCAATAATCATACTACTTAACAGCTATATACAGCTTTGAATCTTTAAAGGGCTGTTCAGACATTAACTGAACAATCCTCATAACATCCCTGTGAAGTATTACTCCTTAACACTAAACTAAGCAAATACACAGCTAAAACTTACTCAGTATCGCCACAGTGCTTTGAAGCTGCAAAGCCCCGTAAGTGCTTATTAAAGCTCAGGCAGTGTATGCTACATTAATAAATAAGCATGATAATTGATGACCATTAAGCCACAACGTACTGATGGCTTTAAGCAGCAGCGTTATTGAAGGTGTATTAAGGGTCTCTTTTGTGAAGCACACAGTGTTTGCTGGGTACTGAAGTCTAAGCAGCCAAAGTTTCTCTTAGACATTTTAAAGAAAATTTCCTCCTGTGGCACCCATGTGCCGCTCACTCTCCAGCTTTGTCACACCAAGTTAAAACCCTGTCCCAAATTAGCATTTTGCAACAAGTTTAAGGTGTGTTTTCAGCATGGACACATCCTATTGAACACAGAGAATAATTAAGAAAGGTGATTTAATTAAACTGGTGTTACTACCTCACTTCAGTATCATTGGCACTGCAGTTCAAAACTGATTTAGTACAGCTCCAATCTGCAACTGGTCATGCCTTTGAGAGCAAATGAGATGTATCCGTTCATGCCTTGATACATATCCCTTTAGTGTAAGAACAGGAAGTGCTAAGGGATAGGTTACTGCTGAAGACAAACCATAGAGTTCCTAGCTGAAGAGGCACTGTGCTCTGCAAGACGGGAATGATTTCCATACTGTGTTCACCACACAAAGATGGAAAAGGTTAAAATTACAAATACTTCAAATTAAAAAGTGAAGGGGAATAGGAATTCCTAACTTTTACCGGTCTACATACTTCAGCTCCTGTTCTGGAATACCACCAGTTTAATGTACCTGGTGTGTGAACAACTTTGAAGTAAAAGCAAGTTAAATTGGTTTAATAAGCTCGTAACTATTCGTCAGAATATGTCCTACGGGTCTGGGCTCAATCTGTAAGCAGCTCAACTGTGCAGGCACTGAATGGTGACGACTACTGACCCAGACCTGGTGCTTGAGAACACACTACTGTTCAGCTTCTCTGCCTCACTGCTCAACACTGGACCGTGGAATGGCTTATTCCACAGAAACAAAAGAAAAAAGGAACAAGGTGGGAGGCATACAAGTACAGAGCTAATGGAAAAGCAAATGAACACGTGCTAGTCAAAGAACAAGAAGGAGGTAGCAACGGTGAGAGTTCAGGAGGGAAGAAAAGACAAGAGTACAAAGTGGAGAGAGAGTGAGGGAGGGGAAGAGGAAAAAAGCAAATAAAAGAATAGAAAGACAAAGGTGTGGACATCTTGCCGTAGCCGTTCCCAAGCCTCTGTATCAAATCCAGTTCCTTTGAGCTCCTTCTGTTGATCCTCCTATCCGACAGGAAAACTGCCCAAATTCCCCACTTGTTTCTGTCCCTCTGTTTTACTTCCGCCTGTTGCCTTCAGGCTCATACACACTTTAGCTTTGGGATATTTATGGAAGTAAGTTCCTCTGTCTCAAATAATATTTATTATTATTATTATTATTATTAATAATAACAACAACAACATTAGTCATCTTCTTTCTGCCTGACCCCTCCTCAGTCCTGCTTCAAGTAGACATTAACCATATTCTATCCCAGTAGAAATAAAACTGTATTAAGGATTATTTAAAAAAAATTAATGTGTATCCACTTCTGATGATGATGGAAAATAATTTCTCCTAGCCAACAAAATTACGTGGTTAACATATGCCTTTTTATATTGTCATTTCATAATATGGCTTAGGCTGGTGGAGAACTCCTGTACCTTAACATTGCTCATGTCTGTTGGCTACAGTATGGGAATGAGCTCTCTGTAGTGAAGCAACAGTGACCCATGGTGCCTTTAGCCTAAAAAGATTTTTTAAAACCAGGATTATCAGTGATATTTGTAGGTAAATTAAGTTGTAAGGATCTTCAGTCAGAGGGGAGTTTGTTGTGTGCAGAGCTCGCAGGTCAGTTTTCCCAGTCAAGAGAAGTAGCTATTGGAGTGCCCCAAGGACATGTACTGGGACCAGTGTTGTTTAATATATTCATTAATGAACTGGAGAGAGTGTGTGGTTGCCGTGTTGGTCCCAAGTGACAGAGAGGGAAGCAAAGTGGTTTGAATATCTTTTATTGGACCAATGGCAGTTGGTGGAAATAAGCAAGCTTTTGGGCCACACAGGACGCTTTCTCAGGCATATAGAGTAGCCAGTCAAAAATATATACATTGAGCAAATACAGAGCAGTGTTATAAAGAGGCAGTAAAGAGTGAGGTTGGGTGTGTGTGTTTTATTTGATAGGGAGAAAAGTGTCAAAAAGAAGAAAGCAGAGGTATAAGAATAGGGCTCTTAAGGATGTGTAGAAGACCGACATAGCCTAGAGGAAATAGGCTATGTCTGTCTTCTACACATCCTTAACAGTCCTGTTGTTATAACTCTGGGGTTTTTTTTATGCTTGACACTTTTCTCCCTATCAAATAACATGCCCAACAGTAACCGTGTCTTAACTAACCCCATTTCCCACCTCTTTATATACTGCTATACTGCCCTGTATTTGCTCAGTTTATATATTTTTGACTGACTATGCTACATGCCTGAGGAAGGGCTCTGTGTGGCCTGAAAGCTTGCTTATTTCCACCAACAGCAGTTGGTCCAATAAAAGATAGAATTCAAACCACTTTGCTTCTCTTAATGATCTGGAGAAGGGAGGAAAGAGTGAAACGATCAAATCTGCAGTAGTCACAAAGTTATTCAAGATAGTCAAAACCCAAGCACACTGTGAACAATTGTAGGAGGATCTTGTGAGACTGGGTGACTGGGCATCTAAATGGCAGATTAAATTTAAGGTGGAAAAGTGTAAAGTGACGCACATAGGGGAAAATAATCCAAACTATCCCTACACAATGCTGGTTTCTAAATTAGGAGTGACCACTCAGGAAAAGGATCTTGGAGTCACTGCCGACAATATATTGAAATACTCAGCTCAGTGTGCAGCAGCCGTCAAAAAAGCAAACAGAAAGTTAGGAATCATTTGGAAAGGAATAGAGAATAAAACTGAAAGTATGAAAATGCTGCTATATAAATCTATGGTATGACCGCACCTGGAATAGCGTGTGCAGTTCTGATCGCTCATCTCAAAAAAGATATAGAAGTGGAAAAGGTCCAGAGAAATGCAACAAAAATGATCAAGGCCAAGGAGTGGCTCCCATACGAGGAGAGGCTTGGTAGGCTGGGGCTTTTCAGCTTGGAGAAGAGACGACTGAAAAGGGATATGATAGTAGTTTATAAACTCGTTGAGTGGTGTGGAACACGTAAATAGGGAGCGGTTAGTTACCCTCTCCAACCGTACTAAAACAACACTCTATGAAATTAATGGGCAGCATATTTAAAATAAGTAAGATAAAGTATTTTTTCATTCAGCAAACAATTAATTTGTGGAATTTATTGCCAGAGGAAGTGGTCAAGGCCGATAGCGTAGCTAGTTTTAAAAAGGGATTGGATAAGTTCTTGGAGGATCGGTTCATTAATGGCTATTAGCCAAGTAGGTTTTGGGGATGTAACCTCTTACTGCTGGGGGATGAAACAACAGGGAATGGATTGCTCGTTGTGACCAGTTGGGTACTTCTCCCAAGAGACAGAAATTGGCCAGTTGGAGACAGGATGCTGGGCTCGATGGACTGTTGGTCTGACCCAGTATAGCACTACTTATGTTCTTAAGCTCTCTCTTTTTGCATGCGAGATAGAAGGGAGAGAGCCTCCTCTACAACACCATCACCATTTACCAGGGTCACAGCTAATGTTCTCCATCAGATATTTATTTTTATTTATTTATTTATTTTCATAGACTTTTACCCCGCCCCTCCTGCCATGCAGCTCGGGGCGGCTTCCAGAACATTAAAATACAATAAAATCAATTAAAATTATCATAAATATCATAAAACATTAAAACAGGACTGAGATACAATATAAAAAACCCAGGTAGGTGGGGGAACTAAAACACCCCTCCCTCCCCACCCTCCCTCCCAAAGGCCTGGGCGAACAGCCAGGTCTTACAATTTCGCCGGAATGTTAACAGGTTAGGGGCCAGGCGAGCTTCCTCCGGAAGGGAGTTCCAAAGCCGCGGCCCCACTACTGAGAATGCCCTCTCCATTGTGGCCCCCCGCTTAACATGGGGGACCTCCAGGAAGGCACCCCCGGCGAACTGCAGGAGCCGCTCTGGGGCGCGGAGGGTGAGGCAGTCCCTAAGGTATCAGGGGCCGAGACTGTGTAGGGCTTTATAGATCATCACCAACACTTTGAACTTGGCTCGGCACGCTATCAGCAGCCAGTGCAGAGCTTGGAGCACAGGGGTAATATGCTCCCGACGGCCCGTCCCCGTAAGAAGACAAGCCGCCGCATTCTGCACTAGCTGCAGCCTCCGAACCAAGAACAAGGGAAGCCCCACGTAGAGCGCGTTACAGTAGTTGAGCCTCGAGGTGAGGAAGACATGGATGAGGGAGGCCAGGTCCATGGTCAGATAGCAGGGACAGTTCGGTTGAAGTGAGAGCTAAACCTATCCCGGTCTCTCCTGTTACCTAAACTATCATCCCAAAATTCTTTCTCCGATCCATACGCTCTGCTCCCACCCTCTCAAAAACCTCTCTGCCCCCTAGCTCCTGGCCATCCCAGGCCACGCTTGCTAATGATCCTTCTTTACTGCCCTATCCTTCATAGTCTCCCCTCTCCAACTGTAAGCTAAGCACCTGCAACTTCTCAACTTCATAAAAGTATCCCTGTCTTTTCCTAGGTTCCTCTCTCCTTGTCCATCCTAGACTGTAACACCCCCAGGGTAGGTACTTGTCTCCAATTAGTGATTGTTCAGTTTCAGGCACATTGCTGATGCTAAATAAATAAATTAATAAATAAATACTTTCCTGACTTGGGAATGTAATTAATGGCTCTAATTAAGCCTGGAAGACATGAACCATAATATCTAAAACCTAATTTCCCAGAGTTCTTGGTGGAAAAGACATTCATGTTATTAGGCTAACAGCAAATATCTTTGATGTATTCATATGCTTATTTGATACATGCATTCAAAAGATCTCAATATTTAGGCCATTTTTACACAGACGGGGGTGGGTGAGGGGATGGGTGTGCTGTGGAGGTAGGTGGGTGTCCTTTTACACAGACCAGACCTAACAATTGGCTACTAGGGAAAATGTGTGACACTCCTATAATGAAATAATTAGCAATACAATTGGGTAATTTAAAAAATAAGTGTATATAAAAAGGTGCAACAATTTGCAAGTAAAACAGTATACAACTAAAAAAATCATCTTATGCGTTTTGGGCAACAATGCCCTCAGGGCATTGGTAGCTCTGTGACATAGCATATGGTAGGTCTGCTAAAGATCTACTTAGGAAATATCAGGAGAAAAGATATGAGGAGTTTTTAGGTCTTGACAAAGATGCACTGATAGAGCAAAATGGGAAATCTTACATCGTACTTGACCTTCCTATGCACAATCATGCTGTGTTATTAGAAACCAGTCTCAACAATGTCCTGAGGACACTGTTGCCCAAAACACGTAGGGTGATTTTTGAGTTGTATACTGTTTTATCTGTGAATTGTTGCACCTTTTTATTTATACTTATTTTTGAAATTACACAATTGTATTGGTAATTATTTCATTATAGGAGCTTCACACATTTTCCTTAGAAACCAATTGTTTAGTTTGACTGCTGTTTGTTTTTGTACTACTTTCATTCCCTTGTTTGTGTGGTGTTCTTTTACACGGACACACACCCGTCTCCACGCTCGGAGCCTCCTCCGTTTTTCTAAATGGCTCCGTGCATGGAGATGGGTGGGTGATGGGCGTGCGTCGGGAGTGCGCATGTATGCACACCAACCACCCATGGTGTTCATTCACATGGACGGACATCATCCTCCCACCCACCGCCAGCCCTTTTACATGGACGCCACCCCCCACCCGCCTAAGCACCCAGCAGTGGGTGGGGGTGTCCGTGTAAAAACGGCCTTAGAATTACAAGAAAGCACTGCTAGCCTCACTTTTATTATCTCAAAATCCACTCAGGTAGGAGGCTTTAGTAAATACAGCTCAGCCTTACATTCTGTAAATTGAACTGCAGCTGTTGCTTGTACGGTGCAAACTCCTGGGCCAGCTCGTATCCCTCATGGTAAAAAGTAAATAATCCCTGAAGAAACGCCAAAAGCTGGAAGAGGTAAAAGAAACAATTAAAGTAAATATTAAATATCAAAACATACATTGTAAACATTAGGCAGCACAAATATAAATAGAGCACATACTTATTTAGGATAAATAGGAGAAAGGGAAATTCTCCTATCAATCCTGAACGCCAATGGGAAAAAACACAGTGAACATGGGTCCCTGAATATTAGCTGCAAGACGGAAAAGAGGTTTCAAAATGTAATTAAACAATTATCTTGGAACACAGCTACCGTAAAATGTCATTCTTCTTCTTCCTAGGTACTTGTACCACCGCATCACTGTAATATCTAGGTATCTGAAAATCAGAAAGGATTTTATTCTCATTGCAAACCTCTGAGGGTAAGGGATACATCATCCTCGTACTACAAACAAGGGCAAAAAATAGATTAAATAACATGACCACAGTAACGCTGAACGTCTGTGTATTTGGGCACCAAGCTCCTGAGTCCAAAACCAGTGTTCTATTCAGTAAGCCAAATGTTGTCAACTGTCAGCGTGCAGACCAGTAAGGCTCCAATTAGCCAATGGCCTTAAAATCCAATATTTTCAAATATCAGAATTTTCTAAATAAAATATATATTTCCAGAATGCCATCATGCAATAACAACTCCAAACAACGCCTGTTTAACTCACACAGTTCATGAGGATGAACAGGATTTGACTACCCCTGCTTTATAGAAATAACATACGCTGGCCACACAATGAGAAATTGTGAAATCCGGCCTGCTAGCAAATTACTATGAAGTGATCTAGTCCACAATGACCAAGAAGTTGGACAGCCCTGTATCACAACACAACCATTATGACTCTCTAAGGTTAATATGTAAGTATATTTTATATTTTAATTCAAAAGAAACAGCAAATCAATAAATACCAATGATGTCAAGTCCATGCCTGGATATCTCTAATAACCAAAAAACTTCTCTCCTTTCCCATGAGGCACGGGAGCTGAATTAATTATTTTTTTTAACATGCAATTTCTTAAAATGAAACTTATTTAAATGTTCTAAAATATTTTTTTCCGCTAGGTCTTATGTAATCCATTCTGAGTGCTTTGTTTGCCAACACATATTTGGCAAAGCTGAAGGTTACACATTCTGGATCTCCAATTCTGTTGTACTTTTTCCACCTTTATCAGGGTGATTTCAGAAGTGACGCATTCCCATTCACCACAGTGAATCCCACCCCGGTGTGAATGAATTCACCGCGGGCTGTGGTGACACGTGCGGCCCCAACAGAAGTGACAGGATTGTGACCACCGCCCGGGGGCAATCAGAGGGTATTTTCAGACGTTACGAGATCACAGTGAACCACGGTGAATACCCACCTGTGGTCACTGTGCCTCAAACATCTGTTTGGCAGCCGCCAGATGTTCGCCACGGTCTATCTGCACAAGGGGTCAATTTGAACCACGCTTCCCGGGCTAGCCGGGGGAATGTCCTGGGAAGCGTGGTCAAACGGACCCCCGGCAGGGACCAAAAAAAAGTAACGTCTGGCCGTTCGCCACGGCCCGGGATCACTGGTGGGATCACGGGCCGTGGCGCAATTGGCCGGACGCGGCGGCTGCATTGGCCCCACCGCCCGCCCGTCTCCTTGGAGGGCGGGCGGCGGGGTGCGTGGAGGGGGCGGGGCCGTGCGGCCGCACGCTACGCTGCGCGCCCCCGCCCCCTCCCGGATTCCCCACCGGGATCCCCCCGGCACATCTGATATGGCGTGACGGGGTGACCCCAGCGGGGAACTAATGGGTTGATTTCGGTACGGGGCCAATGGGCCCCGTAACGTCTGAAATCACCCAGAGAGAACATGGGCCGGGGGAACACAAGAGACATGCAGTGGAGACGCGGACCGCAGTTCGAGCCCCAGAATGCAC
>QEPC01007499.1:2771166-2806013 GCA_003113815.1 Sphenodon punctatus | reverse complement strand
GAGACTGCCTCTGTTTCTGTGGGGGCGCCTCTGTGGACTGGGGTGCTGTGGGGGTGGGGTTGCTGCTGCCTGTGCCTTGCCCCTTGGCGGTGCCCCCCCTCAACCCTCCCGTTGTTCCTCGTGCTGTGTTCCGGGCGCCCCTGCCCCCCCTTCCCGACTTTTCCCTTGTGTGTGTGTGCCCGGGTGTGAGGTCGTGCAGTGTGTCCCGCTGCAGGTCCGCTGTGTGTGTGTGTGTGTGCGTGTGCTGTGTGTGTCGCCTGTCAGCCTGTTCTCCCTCTTCCCCCCTCCCTTCCCGTTTCCCTTGTGTGGGTGTTCCCTTGTGTGGCTTTTGGCTTCGTTTGTCCTCAGGCGGCCATGTCTGTGTCCTGTCCCTGCCCGGTGCCTTCTGGGAGTTTGGACCACGGCGGGGGTCTGTTGTGCTGCTCCGGTCCATGATGGTTCGGCCCAGTTCCCGGCCGTGGTCCAGGTCCCGTCACTTCTGTTTGGGTCGTTTTTCCACCCCGGGGCGTGGTTGTGCTGTTCACCCCCCCTGGGGGTTCACTGTGGTGAACCGCCCGCCTGTAACGTCTGAAATCACCCAGTGTGTGTCACTTACTATTATTATCTAAGGTTAGGGATAACAACAGAGGGTGTTTTTACATGAGACACCCCCATGCATGAACACTCACCGTCCACACAGGGGAAGTCTTGTTTGAATACGGTGTATGTACTCCCGCGACCCATGCACTGGGCACTCCGAAGTGCCCTGTGTGTGGACTGGGTAGGCGGTACATGGGGGGGGGGCATGCGTGGGGCTACTCATGTGAAGTGTCCCCCACGCATGGCACACACCCCATCTCATTTAAAAAAAACACCCTAAAGGTATAATAGAAATGCAAAGTATTTTATTATAGTTACAGTACTTTAAGTTCAACTTGCAGGTCAAATCCACAATAAAAGACTATTTTTTACTTAGATGGGTAATCAAAAAGGTAGCAAAAAACAGAAGCTATCAGACTGAAAACCAAATATTTCATGCATTCTTTTGCTTATTATTTGTGTTAGCAAACACCATGTACTGTCTATAAGTACAATTTTACCTTTTACACTTCTGTTTACTTTTTGCAAATGGTTTTTGCAAAGTATCTGAAGATTTTTTTATTCTGCAGTTGCTTTTAAGGAATCTACTGCTGGATTGTATTTCCTTCCCTTTTGTCTGTAAGACCTGGCAGAACAACCAGGTCTTACACGTTCGTCGAAAGAAGGGGAGGTCTGGGACCACCCAGGCCTCTGCTGGGAGTTTCACAGCCTTGGTGCAGCCACCGAGAACGCCCTCTCCAACATCACTCCCCCCAGGATACCTGGGGGACTTCGAGAAAGGCGCCCCCTGTCGACTGCAGGGATTGATCCAGAGCCCAGGGAGTGAGGCGGTCCAGCAGGCAGATAGGGCCAAAGTTGTTCAGGGCTTTATAGATAAGTACCAACACCTTGAATCTGGCCCAGAAGACTATAGGCAGACAGTACAGAGAACGAAGCATTAATGCGGTAAGGTTCAGCATGACCAAAATAGACACCTCTCCTTGATCAAAATCATATCATTCATCACCATGACAATTGCAGTCTCTACCATGTAGAAAGGCCCAAACTCAAACTGGAATTTCCCCAAGATACCATTGGTGATTTTAGATGTGCTGGCCTCCCTTCTTGACACGGCGCGTGGTCAAATCTTCGTCCCCCTCTGGAATCAGATCGGCCGGTCAACAGACGTGTCGGCTGATTCTGGAGGGGGATCAGGGGAGGGGGCGGGGCTGCGCGGCACAATGTGCGGCGCACAGCCCTGCGCGCCTCCCCCTCCTCTGGCCACCCGCCCTCTGGGAGATGGGCAGGCGCAGTGGCCAATCCGGCTGCTGCGCCCGCCCACCCCCCAGGGTCTTGGCCACGGCCTGGAATAAGTGGCGGTAACAGCCGATACCGTCTGCCGATTCCGGGCCGTGGGGCAGTAACAGATGTTACAATACCACGGTCAACCACGGTGAACCCCACTGTGGTGGCCGTGGTACCATAACGTTTGTTGGGCCCAAAAGAGATTCCCGCCGGGAGTTCACCCCTGGCAGGAATCTCTTTGACCATGCTTCTGGAGCTCCGGGCGGCCGAAAGCATGGTCAAAGAGATTCCGTCCGGGGGTGAACATCTGGTGGGAATCTCTTTTGGGCCCCAACAGTCGTTACGGTACCGCATCCACCACGGGGGGTTCGTCATGGTTGACCGTGGTATTGTAACGTCTGAAATTACCCTGTGAGAGTCCAAATGATTTTGCAGATGTATTGTCATGGTTTTTTTAATTACCTTTCCTAAAAATGGGAGATTATATCATGCAAAATGACAGTGGGCCAGGCAGAAATATTAAATCTGTCAGTTTACTATTGAGTTCTGTTGCACCTGTTTGTTTGTTGTGGGTTTTTTTGCAAAAGCCCACCCACCCCTCACCCTCACCTTGAACCAAATCTCAGAACTGCTAAAACTTACAGTGGTGAATATATTCCCATACTTGTATAGTTTTTCAGTCTAGTCCATATACTAAGGTTTACTGATTTACTAAAACAAGAAGTAAACTGAATCTTGCAGTGCCTTGTAATCAGTTTACAGGCATTTCCAAAGATTAGTCTCTGGCCTTTTATGAACATTCACTACTAATTGTTTAACGTGCATTCTTGTGAAAGAGGTAGCTGCAAAAAATAAAATAAAATCGTCTCCCCAAGATGTAAAAAAGGATGTAAATAATCTCCCCACACACTTACATATGCAGACATGTCATATTTGCTGTCTAGGGTTCACAGGATTAGATTTAAGTCACAAAATGGGGTCACAAAGACTAACGGTTTGAAAACAACTGGTCTGAAATTTAGTAACAGTGAAACAATGAAGGGAAAAGGCCCATCACTAGATGGCAGCAAAGCTGAATTTATCAAAAAACTAAAATATTTTCCAGTTTAAGCTGCAAGACATTTACATCCCCTCCCCACAAAAATAACTGTCCTAGGTTGTGCAGTAGTCGAGCATTGCAGGGAATTTGACTTTGGGAATAAAAATTTGGGAATAATTTAAACGGGGTCACCGTCCTTCCCGTCCCCCAAGCCCATACCTTAGGCTTCATCTTTAACTCACCCCTTTCTTTTAAGCCCTACATTGATTCTGTTGCCAAATCCTGTTGCTTCTTCCGTCATAACATTGCTAAGATTCACCCTTTTCTCTAGGTCTTCTCAGCCGAAACCCTTGTTTATGCCCTTGTCATCTCTCGCCTCGATTACTGTAACCTCCTTCTCACTGGCCTCTGCCACTCTCTCCTTTCTCCCCTTATCTCAGTCCAAAACTCTGCTGCCAGGGTCATCCACCTCGCTTGTTGCTTTGACCTTGTGCAGCCCCTCCTCTCCTCTCTTCACTGGCTTCCCCTTCCTGAACGAATCCTGCACAAGCTCCTAGTCTTCACTTATAAAGCTCTTCACAACCTTGCTCCCCCCACCACTCTGTGTTAATTTCCCTCCACACTCCAGTCCTTAAGCTCCGCTCCTCCTCTGTCCCCTGATCCTCTAACCGCCTTCGTCCCTTTTCCCTAGCTGCACCCCATACCTGGAACTCCGTCCCTGCTCATATCGGCCTCACCCCCTCCCTTCGTACTTTCAAAGCCCTCAAGACCCACCTCTTCAACTCTGCCCTCCCTGACTCCTTGCTCCCCTCTCCTAACTCCTGCTGATACCTACCATCCAGTACAATCTGTTACCTGAGGTCTGTGTACTCATATCCTCACCACATGGACCAGTCAGCCACCATTCTTGATGTAACCAAGCCAAGCACGTGCACATGAGACCTTGCATGTTCGTGAATGTTACACCCCTTGTCTCTCCCTCTGTTCCTCTTCCTTCGTCTCCCCCACCCTCTGTCTCGCAGACTGTAAGCCCTAGGGCAGGGACTGTGTCTATTCCATTACTTTGTAAACCGCCAGGTACATTGCTATTGCTATATAAATGTTTGCTAATAATAATAATAATAAATAATTTTGTTAAATGCTCCCCAGAAAGACATACATGAATGCTGCCAAAAATAAAGTACGAAAGTTCATTTTTTAAAAATAAGCAATCCTCAATCCCAGTGTGTTCATATCCAGTGCAGAAGACATCTATACAATGGATGTAGGAATGCATGAGTATAAATGCTGTTGGTGGTTCAAACAAAAAACAGGCAGTGCCTCAGATCCTAAGACCTACCTTGGAATTCCCTTTCCACAGGTCTTGTAAGAGAGGATGGGGACTGCCCCAAACATCAATTTTGGAGAAACGAAAATCGAAGTAGGAAATTTTTGTCTCATGCTTACAATGTGGGTGGATTTTTTGGTAGATGCTTGAAAACAGTGACCTGCTAGAATCCAGCATTTCACACAGGTTTAAAATAGGAATCTCTCTCGCCCTCTCTCTCTAGAGAATATTTTCAGCATGTATTTTCAAGGTGATCTTCATGCATTAAGGAGTGATTAGTTTCACCAAATGTTACATATAATCCCTGATGTGTTTATATTATCAATTTTCCAAGTTCAACAAACTCCCTCACTCTGAATACCTAATCAACCAGATCAATAAATCAAGGCTTAAATTTATTTAATGCAATACTAGCCCTGGTCTCATTGCTGCTATGGCTGCACGGATTTCACTAGAGAACCCAAATCGAAATCCAAAAGACTGCTAGGAACTTTATTTATTTTTTTGTAGAGTTTGTGACCTGAGGTTGCTTGGTCTTTTCATTCTCACAGACAGAAGATTGCACTTACATTTTGGATTAGATGAGAATTTAACCTTTGGCCTGCAGTTTATCAGTCAGAAGTCACTGTCTCCTTAGTTCAGTGTTATTTATGGATAGCGCCAAAAGGTACTTAGTGATTCAAATTTAGATGAATTTAGTAAGTAATGTGGAAAATGGAAGGACAGAGAAACAGGGCTTACAATTCAGCAATTTAACTAAAATTTCTGTTTAACAGAAACTGAAGTATGACTTATTTCAAATATTTCAGGAAGACACAAGTCCACCATAAAATATATATGAGATTAGTTTTAGACCTTTTTTTAAAAAACAACAACAACCAACAATACCATTTATGATGGTAAATTCTCCCATCGCAACTATTTTAGATACTTTAATTACCCAATGTGGCTGTTAAAATTCTCTAAGGTCTTGATCCTGCACAGTACAAGTCAATAGAAGTTTTGCTATGTCAGTTAATGCAATCGGGTTTTAACATCAGGCATAAGGAAAGAAAGTGCCAGATTCTATTCTCTATTGCAACAATATAAATTCAGAGAAAACTGGTTTTAGTGGACTTCCACCAGATTTAAATTGGCATAATCTGTAGCATAAATTTTCCTGACATGGCTTTTATTTATTTGGTTTTTTTTTTTTTTTTTTTTTTTAAAAAGGTTGAAAGGTATGTAGTAAAATTGTGCTTCAGAATTCATTTCAATACATTAGTTGCCCATATGTATGGAAAGCTGAACTATTATTTTTCAAAGGAAAAAAAAACTAATTTAAAAAGAACTCCATATAACAGAGTGTAGGCAGTAAGAGAATATAGAGTCCACGTAAACATTACTGTTACAAACACAATTTCTAATGCCTGAATTAATACAAGGAAAACAAGTGAGAAGGGCTGTTTCCAAGACTTTTATTATTGTTTTTTATTGTTTTAAAGGCCTGGGCCTTTATGGGAAGGATGACATATACATTTAAATAAATATCAATCTATGGTATGACCGGACCTTGAATTTTATGTGCAGTTCTGGCTCCCCCATCTTAAAAAAAATTATAGACTTGGGCCCCATATATTGAAAGACCGTCTTTCTTACAATGCTCCGGTTGGCCAGGAGTGCTCTCCTGTGGGTTCCACCTGTTACTCTTGTTCATACGACAGGGGCACGTGGTGTGTGTGTGTATGTGTTCTCAGTTGCCGCCTCGTTGTTGTCCTGGAATTCTGTCTAAGGGTGATTTCAGACGTGACGGGGCGCCTACTGGCCCCATCACGGAATCAGCTTTTGATTCCCCACCGGAATCAAAACGGCCTGTCAACAGACGAGCCAATTCAGCCGCTGCGCCCGATTCCATCCCGGGGTCTGGACCACGGCCTAGAATCGGCGGTGGCAACAGACATTACCGGCTGCCAATTCCGGGCCGTGGTTCAATTAACCATGCTTTCGGAGATGGTGCCCGGACCATCCTCGAAAACGTGGTTATTTTGCTCACCGCTGGTGGTTCACCGTGGTGAACATCTGGCGGCGAGCAACCAGACATTACGCAACCATCCACCACCACGGGGGATTGTCCGTGGTTGACAGCGATCACGTAACGTCTGAAATTACCCTAAGTCCGGGCCGACAATCTTTAAGAGGCTGTGTCAAACCTTTCGTTTTAGTAAAGCATTTGGCGACCAGGGATAGGGATTAGGTGGGAGGTTGGTGTGCGGTTGCTGTGGGTGTGGGGTTTTTTGGTTTTTAATTCTGAACTGTATTTATATGTTTTTTAACTGTATTTTATGCTTGTTGTAAGGGTGATTTCAGAAGTGACGCCTTCCCATTCACCACAGTGAATTCCACCCCGGTGTGGACGGATTCACCACGGGCTGTGGTGACACGTGCGGCCCCAACAGAAGTGACAGGAGGCAATCAGAGAGAACATGGGCCGGGGAACACAACAGACGTGCAGTGGAGACGTGGACCGTGGTTCGAGCCCCAGAATGCACCACGCGGCTGGGGTCAATTCCTTCCACTACAGCTGCAGGTTTCCGTTCAGAAGTTACTTTTCATTCACCCCTGCCGTAGTGACCATTCACCACACTTCTGGACCTCCTCCCGCCCCGACCTCATGAAGCGTGGTTATCTTCACCCCAGGCCTCGTTTGACTGTGGTGAACATCTGGATGCGAGCAAACAGACATGCACGGCGCTTTCACCACCCCCTGCGTTTGACTGAGGTTGACTGTGGTGGACATTCACCACGTCACTTCTGAAATCACCCTAAGTCACCGTGAGCCTTCAGGGAAGGGTGGGGTTAAAATGTAATAAATAAATAAATGGTAGAACTGGAAAAGGTACAGAAAAGGACAACAAATATGATAAAAGGTATTGAGGAGAGGCTTGATAGGTTACAGGCTCTTCCGCTTGGAGAAGAGACAACTGAGAGGGGATAGGATAGAATTTTATAAAATCATGAGCAGTGTGAAACAAGTAAATAGAGAATGGTTATTTACTCTCTCTGTGGGACCTTGCTAGGGTGGATGGAATGATCTTACGATGGTTCCAGTCCTTCCTAGCAGGTAGGTCTCAGCATGTGGTTCTGGGAAGATTATACATCTTCACCTAGGGGTCTCCTATGTAGGGTTCCCCAGGGTTCCGTTCTGTCCCAACTCTTGTTCAATGTGTACATGCAGTCATTGAGAGAGGTTGTGCGTAGATAGGGAGTTTGTTGCCACCAGTATGCTGATGATATTTAACTGTACCTGTCTTTTTCATTGGACCCAGGTCCTGCAGTCTCAGTGGTCTCCTGGTGTTTGACGGCTGTGGCGGATTGGATGAGGTCGAGTCAACTGAAATTGAATCCTGACAAGATGGAGGTGATGCTCATTGGTGGGTCTGGAGCTCTGGATGCAGCGGTATTACCTGTTATTGACAGGGTTCACCCCATGTTGGCATCTCAGGTTAGGAGCCTGGGAGTGCTCCTGGATCCACAGCTGCGTCTGGATTTCCAAGCATAGGCATCTCCAGGCATCTGGTAAGGCAACTCTGTCCCTATATTTCGACCTGGCCACTGTCATCTATGCATTTGTCACTTCAAGGCTAGACTACTGTAATGTGCTCTGCATGGGGCTACCCATGGTAACGGTTCGGAAGCTGAAGCTACTGCAGAATGCTGCAGCCCGTCTGCTTACTGGGACGGGCCACTGGGAGCACATTATGTGGGTGCTCCGGGCACTGCACTGGCTGCCGATAGTCTTCCGGACCCAATTCAAGGTGCTGTTGTTGACCTATAAAGCCCTAAATGGCCTGGGACCTACCTATCTGAGGGACCGCCTCACTTCCTGGGTGGTTCCTGTAGTTGTCAGGTGGTGCCGTTCTGGAGGTTCCCCGCTATAGACGGATGGGAACCAACATGCTGTGGAACTCTCTCCTGGTGGAGGTCTGCCTCAGCCAGAGCCTTCTTGTGTTTCGCCGAGACCTGGTTCTTCCACCAGGCATTTGGCGATGGGGAGCGTTGAGGGTTTTCCATTTTTTGGCTGCACACTGTTTGTATTTTTACTGTTGCATATTGATAATTTATTTGGATATTTATATTGTTATTTTATATTTTTATATTATGCTATTGTGAACGGCCACGAGATGTCTGAGGCAGGAGGGGTGGGGTCAAAATTTATGAAATAAACAAACAAACAAATAAATAAATAAATAAATAAATAGTATGAGGATTAGGGGACATTCCATGAAATTAATGGACAGCAATTTTATTTTAAAAATAAAGAAGTATTTTTTCACTCAACACACAATTAATTTGTGGAATTTTCAAGGTCAGTAGTATAGCTGGGTTTAAAAATAACAAAAGGACTGGATAAGTTCTTGGAGGATAGGTCTATTAACAGCCAAGAAGGTCTATTAGCCAAGAAGGTTGAAAGATATAACCTCTGACTGTCAGGAGCTGAGAGTGAACAGAAGATCACGGATCACCCCATTATGACCTGTTGGGTACTTCTCCCAAGTGACCAAGATTGGCCACTGTTGGAAACAGGATGCTGGGCTTGATGAACCATTGGTCTGACACAGCATGGCACTTCTTATTTTCTTATGTTCTTAACTCTCCCCCTAAACTTTGGGAATGTAGTCCTAGAAGTAGCGGGAGAGGTAGCAGTGGCTGAGAGCTCTGTTCCAGGAACTGTGCTGAGCTGTACCTGACCCCTTTCTCCCCCCACAGGCCATGTCCCCCAGCTCCAAAACCCCCACCTCCTCTGGCCTGGCACTCAATGCTGGTCTGCACTTTTCCTCTTCCTCTAGTCTATTTCATCTATGTGGCATGGCAGTGGCACCCGGCATCAGTGAGGGAAGCTAAAAGGAAACTTCTCTCTGGGCTGAAATGCCACCTTCCTTTCTCCGTCCCCTTTCTCCTCCTCACTAATGATGGGACTTGCTACCACACAGATAAACAAGACAACGGCAAAAGAGAGCAAAAAAAGTGCAAGCAGTGATGCAATCAGGGCTGTCCATGAGGAGAGAGCTCCTTCGCTTTTCATGTCTATTTTATTCTCTGTACAGCGCCAGGTACATCACTGGCACTAAATAAATAAATAAATAAATAATAAATAAATAAATAATAATAATAATAATTTTGCTGCTGCCACCACTGCTTCCAGTTTTTCTGTTCCCTGAAATGGAGCAGTCCAGCTGACAGTCACACCAAGTGGTATGAAAATTTAGTGGAGGACAGGGCTATTGCTGTCCCCCACGCTTCTAACTTTTGGGGGATGTGTTCCCCCCTATCCTCCCACACAATAATTACATCCATGGGGCAGAGGTTCCCAAACTGTGCATCAGGATTCCAAGTAGGGTCATGCCATTTGTGGTCAGGTTTGTGATTTTTCATGTCTTCGCTTCTGTCTGGAGTCATGGAATTATTCTCAAATCTTAAAATGGGGTCCCCAAATCAAAGGCAAACAAACCGCTGATATAAGGGGTTGATTAAGCTCATGTGAGGGGGGAATGTTT
The DNA here is from genome assembly GCA_003113815.1 of Sphenodon punctatus. NCBI lineage: Eukaryota > Metazoa > Chordata > Lepidosauria > Sphenodontia > Sphenodontidae > Sphenodon > Sphenodon punctatus. Next base: position 2,796,250 of record QEPC01007499.1, on the reverse strand, counting down.
AGGGGGCATGCTTAGAGTTGGGGGAATGGAGAGGTGGAACTGCAGGGATGCGCTCAAGGAGTGGAGAAGAGAGTGTGCAACAGAAGGGAAGATTAACAATGCATGCTCTGGTGAAGAAGCACACTCAAGGGGTAGGGGATGTACCAACAAGTTGGACTTATTAGTTGGAAACGGGCCATATAATAAAAAGTATTTTGGCCATAATCCAGAGGGTCCCAATTCCTGATTTAGTCTAAGATTTAACCTGGCATTAATACTCCCAGCAACAATGTGTCAATGAAATTGGACAAACAGCGGTCAAGAAGGAAGCCTAGTTGGAGTACTCAGGAAATGCCATGGTTTTATGTCTTGCGTGCAGCTTCGATCACATCTCTAAAGTTGACTTTGCATAATGAAACTACCAAGGGAAGGGAGGTTTCCCTTGGTGGTTTTCCTTCCCTTGCAGATAAAACGACTCTTTCCTTAAGTCTGATCTTCCCTGAACTGCAATGATCCCGCTACCTCTTACCAGTCGAATCTATAAGTGGGGTTCATTGAATACCATAGTACTGCTGATCTGTCACTAGTGAAAGAATGTCAACATGTACGTGTACAATATAGTTCTCCTCCGACAGGAATAAATAATCTAGCCCACTTTAAACTCAAGAACGGTCCCATGTTCATCATGTGTATTCATCTCAACTAAATAAGGAAATTGACCATAGTAAGATTCCTCAGAATGATTAACTACCAAGAGATTGCCATCCCCATTTCTATGAACGTCATACGCCTGAGAAGGTCAGATAGGTTAACTTACTCCTGACTCAGCTCCGTCAACAAGTTACCAGGCCCATAGACATAACCAAAATAAAGATACGATTAAGCTCCTCCTTAGCCAACTCACAAATCCCCTTTCCTTGCTCCTGAGCACTGTGATGTTTCCCCCTCACATCACAGAGTGGATCCTTTCTCATTACCAATTCTTGCCACTCAAAGAGTAAGATTTAGTGTGTAAATATTAATATTCCATCTCATTCCCAACACTCTAACCTTTGGAATGTTTCCCCAAAATCTATGCAGGAAGTCCCCTGACTTGCATTGCTTCAACTTTTTCCAGTATCACCTATTTTCAAAAGAGGCAAAAATAGTTAAAAAGAATAGTACTGAGAATGAGTTATAGCTATAGACCCTGGAACCAAGGTCCAAAACTACAGTGGGTGCACAGCGTCTGTGTGCAGGGTGCCCCCAGGAAAGTCCCACACCTCATGACTGCACTGACACCCTGCTTCTCCCTCACCCCATGGCGGTGTGCTTGGGAGGTGGGAGGACTTTCCTGGGGGCACCCTACAACCACCACCCCCCCCCACACACACGATGCACACGCACGGATCTTGGATCAAAGCCATGAACTGTCTCCTGCTTTTCCCTGTCTTGGTGTATGCTTTATGTTCATTTTTATATCTGAATGACACCCTCTCCCCCCATGGTCTGTGATGTCAGCTGAGAACACCCGCTGCAGTTACCATCTGTCAAGTTCAAACAACAAGGGTGTGCAGAGGCACCTTTTCAGTGGCTGCACCACAATTACATGGCTCATCTAAGCCCGAGCCTGCTCATCTTCCACAGGAGATGCAAGACTTTTCTGTTCGGCCAGCATCTGACAGACATGGGTAGGGTTTTGAGAGTTACGGGTTGGGGTGGGCCATTGCTCAGGTGGTATAGTGAATGTTTTGCAGGTCCCAAGTTCAATCCCCGGCATCTCCGATTCAGGATTTCTAATAGCATGCCTGGGTGAGGCCTCTGCCGGGGATCCTAGAGGGTCTTGGGTAGCATGCTTGGGTGAGGCCTCTGCCAGAGACCCTGAAGAGCTGGATTTGAAACCCTGCTGCCGTGTCAGGTTGTGACAATACTGGGCTAAGATGGATCACTGGTCTGACTCCGTTTTAGGCAGCTCCTTATATCCTTACTTGATTTTACTTGGTTTTATTTGTGTATTTTTAATATTGGGGGGTTAGGATTTTTTATTTCATTTTTTCTGTGTATTTTTGATATATTTGTGTGTCTTGAAACCTGCCCTGAGCCTTAAGGGAAGGAAGAAATGAAAAATGTGAATTAAAAAATAAAATAATAAAGTATAAGGCCTTTAAGATCAGAGATGTGTCTCCTGTGTGTTTTTCAAAAATCAATTGCAGACCTATGAAATAATATAGAATTGATAAATGAATTGATTATTTATTCAAGGGAATAAATTTTCATACTTTAGTTAGAAAGAACTGCAAAGTCCATTACTCTCCAGACTGAAGTATATACATGAGTAACTTTGTCATTTGCACTCTATAATACAGTAAGACATTTTTGATAAATCACTCTGAGCCTCGAGAGAATGCAGGGTTTTTGTCTTTTTATCATTAATTCACCAATTAATTATATTCAACAAAATCCAATGTATTTTATTTATGCATGTATAGGAATTTACATCATTTACCTGGGTTTAGAAATAACTTTCCTACAGATGTGCTATTCCTTATTTATCCACTGAGAGGTTTCTACTGCCTCCATTCCAAGTATCTTATGTCAGAAACAGGATAGTTCTCAAAATGAAGCAGTGGTCTGATCCACCAAAGCAGCAGCTATTGAACAATATATGCCAGATCCGTGTCTCTGTCTGGTATTGAAAACAGATACCAAAGAGCCATAACTCTTGCTACCTCCCCTTGCTCTATGCAATGTGTTGGGTGGCAGGCTGCCACTTGGGAGCCACATTGGGCTCCTGGGAAGTTCAAGTGTGGTTCTAAACCAGGGCTAGTCCTCAGTCTTGAGCTGCCTTAACGGGCCCATGAGTTACTTCTCTGCAGCCAAGACTCAGTAGCTGAATTACATCTGCTCCTCAACGTCATCAGCCAAGATCCAGCAGCCAATCCTGAAGCAAGAGACAGGGCTGGGGAGTGGCTCATTACAGGAGATGCTTCAAAGGGGAGCAAATCTGCATACGGGTCTTCTGGTGTGGAGCCCATATGAAGATTTTATTTTATTTATTTAAATTTATATTTATATGTCACCCTTACGAGTCATAAAAACATTAAAACCAATAACAAAATACCCCCTAACCGCGCCCCCCCATACGACCTCTCCATTCCCCATACCCAACCCCAAAACCACCCCAATCACTGACCATCAAATGTCTTTTCCAACAGAAAAGTCTTACACTGCCCCTGTAAGACTCTCAGGCCCGGATTCAAATGAACACAATTTTGGTACATGACTCTTGGGAACTTTGCCCACTCCTGATCTATTCCAGACCCCTCTCTTCAATAAGGGGCATGGCAGGGTGCTCCTGGGACCTCGCAATTGTTAACTGCTGTAAAGCCTTTTGGGACTGCAGGCAGCAGAGCACAACTTAAGAGGCACCACCAACCTGGAAATGCAAAGGTGTCATAAATCATCCTCTGTTTTTTCACCAATCACAGCTCAAATAGACCAGTGCCTTCATTTTGGATACATACAATGAAGTCTTTTTATTAGGAGCATGTAGTTAAACATGTTCAATATTAAGCACATGAAACAAAATTTTCTAGTTCACTGCATCTCCTAAATTTAGTAGGTCCCTGTTACTTTAAGTGAACATGATATTTCTCCTACCAGGGTCAGAACTGGGTCAGGTTGCTAGATTCTTCGATGATGTGTTAGCTTTGCAGCAGCAGACAGGGAGATAGGAACTGGATTACTGAACGTCAGGTAGAAAAATGTTCTTAATTAGGAATCCAAGAAAAATTTAAGTACGAGTTGCTCCTTTTTCATTACTTGGCAGCTGTGTGCCATAAAGACAGACTTTCTCCAAGCATTCCTTCCAGTTTTCAGTCTCATGAGTTGCCATTAATGTATGAATAATCACTTAGCAGAGAATTCTCATCTTAAAACACAGGAACGTAGACACTTAGGATAACTATTCCCTGGGACTATTCCCTGGGGCTGTTGGGAATTACAGATGAAATTCATCCTGGATCATAGTCAAGGCCACAGGCAACGGAGGCTGACAGATAATCTGGGAAAGAGACAGGAGAATTGTACTTTGTGCAGGAGGAACTAACTATCCAAGATGGATTTTTGTCTAAAATATTCAGCTGCAGGAAGTCTAGCCTGGTGCATAAGCATAATGCTGATATCATTAAGCTATCTAAAGGCATCACTGGTGTACTGTCTGGAGTACTTTTTATTGGGCCAAACACTGTTGGCAAGTGTGTGGAAGGTTAAGAATCTCATTGAGTAAGGAGGTTAAGGAGACAAAGGTGGTGCCTGAACACAGCATCTCCTGCCAAGAAGTAAGAAAATTTACTATTGTGCAAGTGAAAAGTTCCACTAGCAGAAGGGCCCACGGGACAAGAAGGGAGGGGATAATTATTAGGGGTGGGAATACCGGCAAATCCGGAATCCGATAATGCCGGTACTGGGCGGCCGCTGGTGCTGGGCTCTTTTTTTAACAAAAATCCAGGCTGGGCAGGGTGGGTGGGGGGTTCCTCCCGCGCAGCCTGGGAGGGGGAGGGGGGAGGAATTAATTGTATTTCATTGATTTCAATGGGGACACAGTGCCCCATTGAAATCAATGAAATAAAACCGGTACCGGATACCGGATTTAATCCGGGAATCCGGTTCTTTGAGAACCAGAAACCGGTAAATCCGGTATCCGGTAATTACCCCGGGGTCCCACCCCTAATAATTATCAAGTCTGCAGATGATACAAAACTTGGAGGGGTACCTGGTACCAGGAAAGAATTAAAATAAAAATTTAAAATTAAAAAAATCTTGAGAAGATCGAAATCTGGGCTGAAATTAACAAAATGAAATTCAACTGAGATACATGTAAAGTTGTACATTTAGGGAAGAAAAAACAAATGTACATGGATGGGGGATACCTGGCTTGGCAGCAGCATATGTGAAACGGATCTTGGGATTGTGGTAGATCACAAACTGAATATGAGTCAGCAATGTGATGTGGTTACCAAAAAAGACAAAAGCAATTTCAGGCTGCATTAACAGAACCTGGTTTCCAAGTTAGACCTCACCTGGAGTTTTGCATCTAGTTCTGGGTGCCTCATTTTAAGGAAGGACATTGACAAACTGAAGTGGGTTCAGAGGAGGGCAACAAAGATGATAAAGCATCTGAAAAGCAAGTCTTATGAGGAAAGGTTGAAGGAGCTGGGTCTGTTTAGCCTAGCAAAGGAACGATAAAGGGGAGACATGATAGCAGTCTTCAAATATCTAAAGCGCTGCCCCCAAGAAGATGGTAAGTAACTGTTCTGCATTGTTACAGAGAGCAGACTAGAAATAATGGAGTCAATTACAAAAAGCAGATTTCGGTTAAATATCAGTTTAAATATTGCCACCAATGAGGAAAACATAGCCCCTGGCCTGAATTTAAGCATTCCACAAGTAATCCCACTGTGTTCAAGGGGCATAATTGGCTACAATCCTAAAACCACTCATTCCACAGTAAACCCATTGAGTTCAGTGGGATTTCTATGAAATATCTGGTTTTCAGATTTCAGCAAATTATATTTACAGTTCAGCATGTCTTTGAAGAATCAAGGACTTATTAGATTGTCCAACAAAAGATTTAGGAACCCCACTATATACTCTATTTAAAAAAAAAACCACTTTGGCCAATATTATTTTGACAGTGGTCTCAAATATCCTGCTATAGGCGTTAGATGATTTCAAATAAATTGTCCTTATTGATAATATAAATTAATTTTAAATTACTTTATTTGTCTTTTTATAACATGGGAAAATTAAAACCATTAGGTAAAATACAGATTGAATATTTAAATACTAGAAGTTTGAGCCAATTTTTATATTAGGAAATATCTATCACATGCTGCACAGACACAACATTATAAGTTAAAATCATTAAAATGTCATGCAGATTCCAAGCCATCTGTTATTTCACTCCATGGTGTACATAAAAACGTTTGCGTAAGCCTTTAAGAAATGGAGATCATTCCTGAGGAACATTCTGTCTCACTGCATGTGAAACATTTTCAAGAACTCTGCTTCTCTGAGTAAAACATTCATCTTTAAATGCATACTGCTGTAAATTTAAGAAAAGTGGAAAGTAAATGCATAACTTACAGGCTCAACAAATTCGAACTTCTTTTTTTCCTGAACTTCTTGGATTTTAAACACGTATTCCAGTGATGCCTCATAAAAGTTTTGATGTTCTCTATCAATCTGGGTGTCTGCCTAAAGATTAAAATGAAGGACATACAACCATTATGATTACTGATAGGATTGGACTAGTAAGGATTTCCATAATTAACTCTCTTTTGCAAGAGACTATTAAACCATTTTCATATTTTCTTGTCACATATTCACCTATTGCCACAACACTCCTTTGGATGGAGAAGGACTTTGAAATTGGCAGCTGCTGGAGAAGATTGCTCAAAAAAGATGAGCTATTTCCTATGCCTGAGGCTCAGTAGGCTTCCTTCACAACACTCCCAACCTAGGCAGAAGTGTCCAGTGAGTAATGGCTCATTTGCTATTGCTTCTCAAACAGGCAACTAACTCTACAGTGAGAAGTGCTTTTAAATGCACTTTGAGTGCGCTGTTTTACCAGGACTAAACATCTGGGCCATTTTAAATTGCACTGGTTAGAAAGTACTTCTTCATCAAGTACCATTTATGTTGGTAGTACAACCAACAACAAAGCTCATGGCTAAAGTTCAAAGCAGGGGTGTGGAGCCTTTCCCTCCCAGGGGACACTTTGAAAAGGAGTACAAGCTCCAAGAGCCACACTGAGTTGGGAGCAGGAGTGCTTGAGGGGTGCACTCAGGATCAGGAGGCCCCAGAGCGTCAATCTGCATCAGGGATCTGTCCCCTATCTTTGTTTGCATGCCCTCCTCTCTGCTGTCTTATGCTGAGCTCAGTTTTGCAGTGCTTGGAGGTAGGAACTGGATTCGGAGACCAGATCCAAGTACTGCAAAGGGGCCACATAAAAACTAGCCACAAACAGCATTCGGCATCCAGGCTTGGGGCTCCTCACCCATGCTCTAGAGACAAGGAACTTTTTAAATTGATCAAATATTTACTGAGCATCCAGAAATGTGGCAACTTTGCTTTGAAAATACAAGCAAAGTCATTATTGCCTTCAAATCTAACAGAGAGACAAAGTGATTTGAATGATATATTTTATTGGACCAACAGTCGTTGGTGGAAATAAGCAAGCTTTCGGGCCACACAGGGTCCTTCCTCAGGCATGTAGTGTATTTATACCAAATCTTTATTTTATTTATACCAAATCTTTTATCCCGCACCCTCCTGCACTTCGACAGCTCGGGGCGGCGCACAACATAAAACATAAAACAACAATAATAAAACCATCTAAAATACTACAATATATAAATATATAAAATGGACACATAACAATTCCAGCAGCAAGGCAAATAACCCCCCCCCACACACCCCACCCTTCCGCACCTCCTCGCCGAAGGCCCGGCGGAACAACCAGGTCTTACAACATCTACGGAAAGAGGGGAGAACTGGGGACAGACGGGCCTCCAGCGGGAGGGAATTCCTTGGTGGCCGCACCTCGGCTGTGAACATCCTCTCTGCCATCGCCACCCAGCATACCCGGGGGACTTCGAGCTGGGCGCCCCCGGCCAACCTCAAGGGCCACAAAATGACCTGAGGCGGTCTCACAGGTAAACAGGACCCAAGCCGTTTAAGGCTCTATAGGTCATAACCAGCGCCTTGAATTCGCCTGGAAGACAATAGGCAGTCATGCAGAGTACGGAGCATAGGTGTAATGTGCTCACGGTGGCCTGTCCCCTTAAGAGGAGGCAGGCTGCTGCATTCTGCACCTGCTGTAACCTCCAGACCGTCATCAAGGGCAGTCCCACGTAGAGCACATTACAGTAGTCCAGTCGAGAGGTAATGAAAGCATGGATGATGGTGGCCAGATCCGAGTCTGAGACATACAGCCGTAGCCGTCGTACCAGATGTAATTGGCGAAATGCTTCCCTTGCCACAGCCTCCACCTGACAATTCAGGCAAAGCTGCGGGTCGAGGAGCAGCCCCAGAGTACGAACCTGAGCGGCCAGAGGGGGGCAGACCCCGCCAATGATGGGAGCCACACCCCCTCAGTCCTACCCACCAACATCACCTCCGTCTTGTCAGGATTCAGCCTAAGACGGCTCATCCTCATCCAGTCCCCCACAGCTGCCAAGCACCAGGTAAGCACCGAGACTGCCGTGTTTGGGTCTCAAGAAAACGAGAAGTAAAGCTGTGTATCGTCGGTGTACTGATGACATCGCACACTGAACCCTCTCATGACCTCACCCAAAGGTTGCGCATACACAAATAGAAATATATAACCTAAGCAAACTTAGGGCAGGTATATATGAGGGGGAATGGAATGGGTGGGAGTGGATAGGACAAAGTAGCGGGGGTGGAGGGTAAAGAGAGAGAGAGAGGGAGATGTAACAGACATTTGCATTCCAATCTAATAGCACCAAGTGAGGGTCATAAACAGAGAACAGGAGAATAAAATGAGAGGAAGGCTGACTAAAACTGGTGTAATCATGCAGCTGTCCACGCATACATTTTGCTACCTATAACATTTTCAAGTTCATAGCCTTAGGCTTGTCCATGGCTTTCTCAAGCTACTTCTATCTGGGCTAAAATTTCCCATGTGCAGTCCCAGACTAAAGGAAACTTTTGTTGTTGTCAAATGGTGGAAAGTTTGAGCAAACACAGTTTAGCTATTTTTAAGTTATGGAACTGTAAAAATAACACTTTTCTGATATGCTCTGATTAAATTTTGGCACTTGCATAATTCACATTTGTGTGAAGTCATAACTTCAAAGGAGAAAAAACTACCCCATATTAAAGAAAACCAGTTTAAGCATTTATTTGTTTTCATTATGACTGTATTAAGTCACCACTTCCCCTTTGTCAAGGACTCACACCTGTAAATGGCACCTCTAGGTAAGACTGCTTCAATTAAAGGTACATTGCTGTCATGATTTAGTACCAGTCACAGAAGAGGAGTGTTCAGCACTGTAAGAGAGTCTACTGCGGGTGTGTTTTTATGAACAAGCCAGAGCCAGGGATTTTACTCGAGAAAAATGATTCTGAACTAAATACCTCCCTCTGCCCTTGTTCTCATGAGCAAGGGGAGTCGGGTTAAAACAACTTTTGCATGCGTGACCGCATTTTGAGATTTAAATATGAAGAAAGGTAATTTATTGTCTTAACCAATGGTTATAACAACAAAATAAATAATAACCAATCAAACTTTAAAACACAACAATAAAATAATAAAAACACAACATACCATAAGCCTTGTTCTTCAGACATAGACATATCCTTAAATATAATTAATTCCACTACCCCAGCCAGGAACAATAGACATGCAAAGTACATCCAAAACCATTCAGGTTGCAACCTTATCCACAATGCTGTGACCCTAACTTGAAGTCCAGATGCACAGTTTATGAATCTCTGAGTTAAAACTTCCTTCCCTTTCCCAATCTCTCTCTTGGAACTTGCAGAAAACTTCCAGAAAGTGGCACGGAGGGAGGGGATGACAGTAGGAAGGAATATGTGAGACAGAGACACTGGGTATTTTCAGACGTTACGAGTTCACGCTTAACCACAGACAATACCCTATGGTGGGGAATGGTCCCGTAACGTCTGTTTGAGTCCCGTCAGATGTTCACCACAGTGAACCTCCGGCGGGAATAAAAATAACCACGCTTTTGGCCCTCGTCCGGGGACCAGGGCCGAAAGCATGGTCATACTTTAATAGGAGATCGTTCCTGCGGCAGTACTGGAGAAAAGCCTCCAGCTGCCTCTTTAAACCGACTCTAGTCTGTGAAAGTAGAACAAGGTCGTCCCGCATAAAGCAGACAACCTATTGAACGAGCTGAAAGGGGGGTGAAAAGCATAATTCTCCATCAGTGGAACCAAATCATTAATATATATATTAAACAAAATAGGGGTCAAAAGGCAGCCCTGTCTCACCCCCTTCCTAGCCTCTATCCAATTTGATAGATGACCCTCCCTATCCAGTTTAATACTTATACTCGCCTGTTCATACAAAGATTGAATCAGGTAATGCAAACACGGATTCACAGCTAAGGCCCTCAATTTACCCCACAAAATATCCCTACTTACTGAATCAAAAGCTTGGTGCAGATCTAAAAAGCCACAATATAGCCTCTTATTAACATACATATATTTAGAAATTAAATGATGAAGAATTAAACATTGATCTATGGTACTCCTCCCTTTCTGGAACCCTGCCTGTTCAGGGTGGAGTATCCTAGATTCTGCTAACCAAGATGTCAATCTTATCAGCAAAAACTGGACATAAAATTTGCCTATTATTCCTAATAAACTAATTGGCTGATAGTTCACTGGGTCCGACTTAGGGCCCTTTTTATATACTAGAATGACCACCGCCTCCCCCCATTCTGGTGACACCCTTCCCAATCTATTTATGGTTGCAAACAAGGCAGCCAAATAGGGGACCCACCAGTCCCTTGAAGCTTTAATAAACTGCAATCTAATTAAATCCGCTCCTGGTGCTTAATTATTTTTAAAGGACTCTATAATATCCACCACCTCCTGATCAGTAACTGGCAACCAAGTGCATAGACTATTCTCCCAATTAGTAGGTCGAGTATGGGAACCTATCTGCCCTTGATATAAGCGGGCAAAATGTTCCTCCCAAGTGGTATACGGAATTGGAAATATAATCAACTTCCTCTCCAAAAACATGTTAGGATTTGGGTTAGTAGCCCTAGTTATTATAAACCAAAATTTCTTTGGTCTTTACTGCTGTGAACCCAGTTCCTTTCATATGCATATTTCCATCGCCTGATAAGCTGTTTCTCACTATATACCCCCAACCCATATGTTTGCTCTATGTGTTTGCCACTACCTATTGTTTCTGTGTCTCCTACACCAATATATCATTTCACAGTTCTGGTTTTAAATGTCTGGCACACTTTTCTCTCTCCCCCCTCCCCGCACCAACAGTTACCTAGTGTTATCAGCTCCCTCCCATTCCATGACCCCTGCCCTACATTTGCTCAGTTTATATATTTCTGACTGGCTATGCTACATGCCTGAGGAAAGGCCCTGTGTGGCCTGAAAGTTTGCTCATTTTCACAACCAGCAGTTGGTCCAATTGAACAACTTTGTCTCCCTCTCTGAACACTAGGGACCAACACAGCAATCACACACTCCCTCTGAATTCTGGTAACTGAAGTCTCAGCTGGCTTCATCTCTGCATTAATTATTATTATTATTATTATAAGCATTTGTATATCACCAGCTGTGTACCTGGCACTTTACAGAACAATAAGATAGACGCGGTCCATGCCTTAAATCCACGCTCCTATCTACCCCGTTATAATCTGACGTGGCTTCTGGTAGACAATGGCACATGAGAATTCAACAGGGCAAAGTCTAGAGTGACAGTTTCTATGCTATCATAACCAGGGATCCTAGAAATCAGTCTGCATGGAAAAACGTGGAATTTGCCTTTGTATAGAGAATTTTTACACTTTGTGAAAAAATAAAAACACGTATTAACTACATCTTACTGAAATTACCACTGTCACTTATTCAATGCATACAACCTCCTCCCTTGTGGTTGACTTTTGAATGTGCTTTAAATTTACATAGCCAAACATACTCCAATAAACTGTTTCCGGCGTATATAGAGGTTAGTCTATATAGGGGGTTTGTTTTTGAATACATCTCAAATTTCACTTCAGCTTCCAGATGTAACTAAAGTTATGAAAAGATGCTGAAAACTTTTTAAATTACCCCTAAAGACTGCAATCCAGAGATAAGTGCGGTTGCTGCGTTGGTCCCAAATGACAGAGAGAAAAAGTGGTTCAAATGATATCTTTTATTGGACCAACTGTTGTTGGTGGAACAGTTGGTCCAATAAAACAGTTGGGGAGTAATCCAATAGCCTGCATACGCCGATCGCGAGTGCCGTGTTCCGACCAGAACATGCCCGGGGCTGTGCTGTGCTGCGAGCACAGCCCATGTGCACGCGTGAGCGTGCGTGTTCTGGCCATGAACCGTGGGGGGTGGGGGGGTGTCGGCGTACATCAGCTGCTAGATTGCTTTCTTGGTGTTTGGTGGAAACAAGCAGGGCCCTTCCTGAGGCATGTAGCACAGTCAGTAAAAATATTTCTACTGGCTATGCTACATGTCTGAGGAAGGGCCCTGTGTGGCCCGAAAGCTTTCTTATTTCCAACAACAACAGTTGGTCCAATAAAAGGTAGCATTTGAACCACTCTGGCTCCCTAAGAATGATAATGCAAATAGATTCGCAGCTGCTCAAAGCGCTGCTGTTAAACTGGGACAGTACAACCTACAAAATAAACAGCCAGCAATTGTTTTTTCTCCGTGCTGTTCATGCACTGGATCCTAAACAAATAGGTGCTGATGGTACAGATTATGAAACGGTGAAACCGCAATTAAAACTGTCAGACTGTACAACATGGAATGGCCAGTGTATTTAGAGATTGCCAAAGATGCATTTGAAGATGTTGATTCTATATTGTGACTAGGGAAACTAGACTACGGTGTTTCATTTTAATTGCGGAAAAACATGGATTTTTATGGGTTTGTTTTTTGTTTTGTTTTTAATCTGAGGATTTTGTGTTTTTTTTATTCATGGAAAACTAGGATCCCTGATCATAACACATTCTAAATCTTATGTTACCGTTCTCCTGAACACCCTTCATCCATTATGAACAAAAGTACCAAGCCTAACATTACTCTGATTTTCCAACGGTTTGTAGTTTTCAGCCAAATCCTTTGTTAGTGTAATACAGTTTATTTAATGATGCTCCCAGCTGTTACATTTTCTTTCATTTCAATTACTGGTTTTACAGGGCAATTTGAAAAAATAATCCTCAAAACTCTTCCTAAAGAAAAATGTGTTTTATTTAAACCTGAAAATGAATTGGCACTTAGCTCTACTTACCCAAATCCTGATTTGCAGGCAAATACACTAAGAACTATTTAATGACTTGCTTAACCTCTGAAGACATACTAGTAGGGGTTCTGCATGTGTAAACGTGGCTTGTGGAGGCAACTAAATCCTTGCTGTTTTGCCTACAATTCCTTCACCAAACTAACTATGGGTAAAAACAGACATGACGCTAACCACCCTTTAACCACCCTTGGTGGTTATTTATGCATGGGTGATTTCAGACATGACAGGCGCCTATTGGTCCCGTCACGGAATCACTTTTTGATTCCCCGCCGGAATCAAAATGGCCCGTCAACAGACGAGCCGGCTGATTCCGGCAGGGAATCTGGGGAGGGGACGGGGCTGCGCGGGGCAATGTGCGGCCGCACAGCCCCGCCCCCCAAGCAGACCACCCTCCAGAAGACAGGTGGACACAGCAGCCAATCCGGCCGCTGCGCCCGATTCTGTCCCGGGGTCTGGGCCACGGCCAGGAATCGGCGGCAGTAACAGATGTTACTGTCCGCCGATTCTGGGTCGTGGTTCAATTAACCACGCTTCGGAGATAGTGCCCGGACGATCCTCGAAAGCGTGGTTATTTTGCTCATCGCCTCTGGTTCACCGTGGTGAACATCTGGCGGTGAGCAACCAGATGTTACGGGACCATTCGCCATCGCAGGGGATTGTCCGTGGTTCAGCGTGATCTCGTAATGTCTGAAAATACCCTCTGTTGCGCGCTGTATTGGTGCCCTATGCAGCCCTGCAACATGCATAAATAACCACCAAGGGTGGTTAAAGGGTGGTTAGCATCATGTCTGTTTTCACCCTATGATTCAGGGATACAGAACAAAAGCTTAAGTTCTAGTTCAGCCTTTAAACCTCTTAATCTAAGACCAATTACAGTATGACAGCAGTGATTTTTTTAAAAAAAACATATGATTTATGAGTTTGTTGGTGTTTTCAGATGTTATGAGATCACAGTCAACCACAGTGAACCACACACAACCCCGCAGCGGGGCCAAAGGGCCCTGAATGTCTGTTCGGCGGTCGCCAGATGTTCACCACAGGCAACCCCCAGCAGGGGGCAAAACGAGGGGGACGGCGGAGAGCAGCCCCAGGAGCAGTCAGAGGTCCTAGGTGAGGCAACTCGGTGAGTTGGGGGGGGAGGAGGCTGGGGGAGCTCGGGCGGGGAACCGGACCATGAGGTGCGGGGGTGGGGGGCCGGGCGCAGGGGAACACCAGGGAGGGCCACAGCTGGGGCCCTCACGACCTCCCAGCCATGACACGGGATGGGGGTGGGCTTCTGGGGCGCCTAACCAACCCCTACTGTGTACCCCAACAGGGCAACCCAACGGGTTCCAGCAAGCCGGCCCCGTGCCCCCAGTGAAGCGGATGAGGGAGCACCGTACACGGGTATGGCACCGGAGGAAGGAGGCGGAGGACATAGTTTGCACCACCACTGAGCAGATGATAGTGGCCATTGACCGCATGGAGGCAGCCACTGACAGGGCCGTGCAGCAAGCGGAGGCCAGGGACTGGAGGCTGCAGACGGAGATGCAACTGGAACAGAGGCGGGAGCAACGGGAGCACAGTAGTCATGTGGAGACATTCAGGTGGCTGGAACAGTCCATTGACCGGATGGTGAGTGAGCACTCTGCCAAGATGGACTGGTCCCATGACATTGGCACCTCACTGCTGCTGCACGTGGGGACCATGAGCACCTATGTGATGGCCGCCGCCCCGCCGGGCAACCTGCCTGCCCCGGCCCCGATGCTGGGCCCCTCAGCGCCCCCAACGCCTCTGCCACCGCCCCAGCCACCGGCACGCGCCCTGGGCCCGCACATCCGCCTACCAGTCCTTATAGGCCTCTGGAAGGAGCAGCTGCCTAGGGGGGCCCCTCCAGCCCTGGGTCCGCCCTCTCTCCCACCACCACCTGCCCCACAGGAAACCGAGACGTCCCAACATACCGTTGGGGACACGGACAGCAGGGGGGAGGGGAGCTCCCAGAGCTCCACAGCAGCCACAGGGTGGCCGTGACGGAAGCCCCAGCAACATGGCGGAAGGGGGCAAGCAGCCTGGTGGAGGAGGATATGGCACTGGGAGATGGGTGGTGGTGGTGATGGGACCTGTAGGAGGTATGCACAATAAATACACGGGCACCACAGTCGCAGCAGTTGATCTGTTCATGGGCCCGGGGCTGGGTGGCTGTCTAGGGGCACACCCAGGGTGCTGGTGGGGGCCCTGGGGTGCTGGCGATGATGGTGTGAGGCCTCACACCTCGGCCTCCCGGCTGATCCGCCTGGCCAGGGCTGCACGGATGCACTTGAACCCCCGGTACTCCCACAGGTTCTCAGCGTTCAGAGAGGCACGGCGCCGGGAGGGCGCCAGTGCTCAGGGTAGTCGAGGGCAGCCCCATCGGTCTCACACACGTTGTGCAGCACACAGCAGGCTCTAATCACCAGGGCCGAGGTCTCCACCATGTAGTCCAGCCGACCCGCGAGGCTCCTCCAGCGCTGCTTGAGGACCCCAAAGGCCCTCTCGACCACAGTCCTGCTTGCACACAGGCGGGTATTGTACAGCGCCTCCACAGGGTTCCTGGCGACTGGGTATGCCTTCAGCATCTTCATGAATGTTAGACCCCTTGTCTCTCCCTCTGTTCCCCTTCCTATGTCTCTCCCCCAGCTCCTGTCTCTCAGATTGTAAGCCCTAGGGGCAGGGACCGTGTCTATTTTATTACTTTGTAAAGTGCCATGTACACTGCTGGCGCTATATAAATGTTTGTTAATAATAATAATAATAATAATAATCAGCGACCGGGTATGCCTTCATGAGCGGATAGGCCGGGTCCCCCAGGATGCAGGGGGGCATCAGCACCCCCTAGATCCGGGTCATCCCCATGTCCGCGAAGTCCCTGCGGTACATCCGGGCATAGAAGGGAGAGATGGTCATAATCCGGGCATCGCGGCTGTGCCCAGAGTGGCCCGCGTAAATGTCTACTAACCGCCCCTGGTGGTCCACAACCGCCTGCAGCTGCATGGAGTGGTACCCGTGTCGGTTGACATATTCCGCGGCCTCCCCAGAGGATGGGCGGAGGATCTTGATGTGGGTTCCGTCCACGGCACTCATGCAGTTGGGGAACCCTCCAGCTGCGAATCCGGCCATCACGGCCTCCTGATCCACCAGCTGGATCACACGGTCCAGGAGCACGCCCTTCACCGCCTCGCAGATGTCTCGCAGGATCCTGGCGACAGTGCTCACCCCGACGCTGAAGTGCTGCGAGACGGACCGACAGGAGTCGGGCGTTGCTAGGGCCCAGACCCCGATGACCATCCGCTGGACCATAGGAATGGGGGCCCGCATGGGGGTGTGCTGCCGCTCCAGCCAGGGCGTTAACAGCTCCGCGAGTCACAGGAGAATGCGCCTGTCGATCTGAAAGTGCGCTCTCCAGGTGGCCTCGTCCCACTGAGCCAGCACCCTGGCCCACAACCCCTGTGCCCGCTCCGTGACCCATAGCTGTCGGGCAATGGGCATAGCGAGCTGGGCTACGTGGCCCATGGTCTCCCTCTGTGACTGGAGCCGGCCAGCCGCCTCGCGGAACGTAGCAGTCCACTCCCGGGTGCGGAGGAGGGCCTGTCGGGCCATTCCGGACGCCCGCTGGGCCCTGAGTCAGGCCAGGGAGTGCCTGCGCCCATGGTGGGCTCTTTGGGCTCTAGCAGCGCTCCTGGCCATGCACACCTGCAGCTGGGCGGCCAGGTACACCTCTGCAGTTTGGATGCACATGAGGTCCGTGTGCGAGCGGTACCACTCTTCGCAGACTGCTAGGTGCATCCCGCAGGCACCCAACCATCCCAGCTCCATGGTGAACGTTGTCCCAGGTGGGCTGGAGCCGCACCCTTTATAATCTGGGGCATGTGTCGCCCCACTCCCGGTTTGCAACCGGGCAACCAGGCGGGGGGCCCCGGTTCGCCTCTGCCCCCCCCGGTCGGCTGAGCCAGCTCCTGCAGGGCAACCGGGGCAGGGCGGCAATGGGCGCCCCATTGCGTATACCTGCGGTCCCTGCACGGGGTCTGGTGCATGGTCCAGCCTGCACCCAGGCGTGTGCCGACAGCAGCTGCATTCCTGCTGTCATCACTTCCCACCTCTCTGTGTTGGCTGCCTATTGTCCTCGCCGCCCTGATCTGTGTGTAGGCTGTCCTGTATGTGTGCTCGGTTCCAGCAGCTGGGCTGGGTCCGCACCCCACGCCTCGCTCGTTAGCCGTGCAATGTTGTGGCCTGTGGCCTTATTGCTTGGCCTTGGAGCTCCCGTGCATCCCCCTCCCCCCCCCGGTCCCTCCAGGGATCATGGGGCTCCTCTTTCCTTGCAGTCAGTATCAGGCGCGTGCTGGACCATGGCTTGCGGCACTTCTCCAGGGCTTGCGGGCCCCACCACCCCTCGCGACCCCTATAGCTGGACCTTTCGCGAGAGCATGACCCTGTGTGACCTGTTGCATTCCCCGGCCATGCAATTGCTCCTGAGCTGCCCGGACAGCCTCACAGGTGTATGCGAGTCTGAGCTCTGGCCTGCATTACTTTGGCTATGAGGCGAGCGCCCACGATTGCCGGCTGCATGTGCAGATGCTGGGCCTGCGTCCCTTTCCTGATGGGCGCATCCCGGAGATGAGGTGCTCGCATATGGGTTGGTCGGTGGCAGCGATCGTGTCTGCTCTCTCTGTGTGCATCCTGGCCGCCTACACGGTCTGTCTGGCGGAGGGGGGCCTGCCCTGGCCATGTCCTTCTTTGGCTGTGTTCATGGGACTCGTGGGCACCAGCGGTCATGTGGGGCGGTCTATCACCGGCTGTTGGAGCTCAGTCACCTTCTGTGGCCCCCGGATGCTGACTATGGCTTGTCGGAGCCCACCGGGGCGGAGCTGACGGCGCTGGCTGGTTTGTGGTCCCAATCCGATGTCCAGGTGGGGCTCGCTGTGCAGGATCCCTTAGAGGCGTACTACCTCGTCGTCCACCACATGTCAGCGCTGGGATACCGTCGGGGCATGCTTCAGTGGCCCCACTTCATGCACCTGGCGGGCCACCCTTTGTGGCCCTCTGCAGCTGGCTGTGAGACCCCTGTGCCTTCCGGGCCCTGGATGCTGGTCCCGCTGTGTGCTTCTGCTTCTGCCCTGCTGCCGTGGATCGCTGGCCGCTTCCTCCATGATGTCCGCACTGGGGCTTGCTGCTGTGCTGGCTGATTCCTGAGGTCCCGCTGCCCCTGCCTGTGCCCCTGGGACCCCTCCACGCCCCCCCCGTCCGCCTGTGCAACCGGTGTCCCCCTCCGTGGCTGCCTTCTCCTGTGGCTGTGACCTGATCTCCGAGCCAGCACCCAGGGGTGCTGCTGACCTTCATTGTCTGGCTGCGCACCCTCCTGTGCCCGTGGCCCCCCACCCCTTTGGGTTCTGGGGCCCCCGGACTGCACCTTCCGACGTCCTCCGGGGGTGGGTGGGTGTTGGACCGGCTGCATGGCTCCAGCTCACCTCCATCCCATCCATCGCACCCTCGCCGGCGCATGAGGTCCCTGTCTGCCTCCTGGACCGTTCCTGGGCCGCTCCCTGTGCGTGGGCCTCCCCCTGTGCTCTGCCCGAGGAATACCCCCATTCCAGGGCTGCCTGTGTTGCTCCGGGGCTGTCCATGCAGGCTGTGCTGTTGTCGGGGTTCTGGGTGCCCTTTCCCGTGTCCTGCACTCTCCCCCTCTTCCCTGTCCCCGGGCCCCTTTGTCCCTTGTGCCGTGTGTGTTGTCCGTCTCACTGTGTTCCCCCTTCCCTTCCTCCCTGTGCGGGTGTGTTTGTGCCCGGGTGTGTGTTTGTGCTGTGTTCCACTGTGACCTCATTGTCTCTGTGCTGCCTGGGCCGCTCTTCTCCCTCCTCCCCCTCCCTTCCTGTTTCCCTGGTGTGGGTCTTTCCTTTTGGCCCTTCTGGCTTCGTTTGCCCTCTGTCTGCCATGTCTGCCTCCCGCCCCTCCCTGGTGCCTTCTGGGTGTTTTGACCATGACCCAGAATCGGCGTCACGTCTGTTGTGCAGCCCCGGGCTGTGATCTGGTGGCCTGATTCCCTGCCGTGGTCCCGCTTCCGTCATGTCTGTTCTGGGCCTTCCTGAACCACGGGGGGGGGGTTGGTCGGTTCGCCACGGCTGGGAATCCACTGTGGTGACTCAGGCGTCCGTAACGTCTGAAATCACCTTGTGTGATTGTGAGGTGCTTTTTCTTCCTATTGGGTTTTGTTAGCATAATAATTCCCAAGATTTAGAAGTTATTGGCGCTAACAAAGTTTCAAAAATACTGAAATACAAATTTTACACTGAGGTAAGTTAAAAGTATTTTCTTTGACACCTTAACTAAAAGTAATGGGATATTGTTGCTAATGTGCAGAACAGTACTGTATTTCTTTTTAAAACCCAATTTCTCATCACCTCTAAGACTGAAGATGCGATTACACTTTAAGGGCACTCTTAAAAACAACACGTATAAGAAATGGAAGATGGGACAAGTCACGAAGGACGTATACTGACAAGTAGCCCAGACTTGTAGGGATGGTATCAGGAAAGCAAAAGCACAGAATGAGCTGAAAGGGATGCCAAGAACAACAAAATTTCAGATATGCTAGAAGTAAGGGAAAGAAAAAGGAAGCGGCAGGTCCACTGCTCGGTGAAGATGGTGAAATGTTAACAGGTGACAAAGAGAAGGCCGAACTACTCAACTCCTATTTTGCCTCCATATTCTCCCAAAAGGGAAACTGTGTCCAACCTGGCAAAAGTAGCATGAATGATGAGGGGAAAGGATTGCAGCTCAGGATAGATAAAGAGTTGGTCAGAGTATATTTGCTGATGTACTCTCAGGACCTGTCTATCATATTTGAGAACTCTTGGGGAAGGTTTGAGGTACCGGAAGATTGGAGACAGGAAAATGTTGTACCTATCTTCAAAAGGGGGGGGGGGGGGGAGGAGGAGGAGCTGGGAAACTATAGACCTGTCAGCCTGGCATCCATACCTGGAAAGATTATAAAGCAATCAATCTGTAAGCATCTAGAAAACAATGCTGTTATTACTAGAAACCAGCATGAATTTGTCAAGAATAAGTCATGCCAGACTAATCTTATCTCCTTTTTTATCTAGTTACTAATTTAGTGGATCATGGGAATGCCATGGACGTATTATATCTTGATTTCAGCAAACCATTTGCCAAATTCCCCCATGATATCCTTATTAACAAGCTGGTAAAATGTGGGTTAGATGAAAATAGATGATTAGGTGGATTTACAATTGGTTAAATTACTGTACTCAAGGAGTGCTCAACGCCTCCTCACCAATCTGGAGGGAGGCGTCGAGCAGGGTGTTGCAAGGCTCTGTCCTGGGTCCAGTACTGTTCAACATCTTTATTAACGACTTGGATGAGAGAGTAGAGGGAATGCCTATTAAATTTGCAGATGACACAAAACTGGGAGGGATAGCTAACACTGTAGAAGACAGAAATAAAATTCAAAATGATCTTGACAACTTGGAAAATTGGGCTGAAACTAACAAAATTAAGTTCAACAGAGATAAGTGTAAAGTTCTGCATTTAGGTAAGAAAAATCAAATGTACAAATACAGGATGGGGGATACTTGGCTTGGCAGAGATACATGTGAAAAGAATCTGGGGATTGTAGCTGATCACAAACTGAACATGAGTCAGCAGTGTAATGCAGCTGCAAAAAAGGCTAATGCAATTTAATTTAATTTATATATTTACTTCAATTTCTTAGCTGCCCCCTCCTGCTATAGCAGCTGGGGGTGGCTTACAACATATTAAAACCATATACAAATATAAACATAAATAACAGACAAAATACAAATAATATAAAAGCAGCAATATAAAACCCACAGCAGAGCACAATTTTAGGTCACATTAACAGAAGCATTATTATTATTTATTATTATTAACAAACATTTATATAGCACCAGCAGTGTACCTGGCACTTTACAAAGTAATAAAATAGACACGGTCCCTGCCCCTAGGGCTTACAATCTGAGAGACAGGAGCTGGGGGAGAGACTTAGGAAGGGGAACAGAGGGAGAGACAAGGGGTCTAACATTCATGAAGATGCGAGGTCTCAAGTGCACGTACTTGGCTTGGTTACGATGAGAATGACAGCAGGCAGGTCCATGTTGCAAGGATAAGGGTAAACCGATCGTAGGTATAGGAATAGTGGCTCAGCAGGATAAAGAGTCAGACAGAGCAGAGCGAAAGAGGTGAGTTTTAAGGAGAGATTTGAAGGTATGAAGGGAGGGGGCAAGGCGGATGTGGACAGGGAGGGAGTTCCAGGCATGGGGGGCAGCAAGTGAGAAGGGACGAAGGCGCTTAGGGGAGCAGGGAAGGCGTGGAAGGGTGAGAGAAGGGACAGAGGAGGAGCGAAGTGCACGGGCTGGAGTATGGAGGGCGATAAGTGCAGAGAGGTAGGGGGGAGCAAGGTTGTGAAGAGCTTTATAGGTGAAGACTAGGAGCTTGTGCAGGATTCGTTCAGGAAGGGGAAGCCAGTGAAGCGAAGAGAGGAGGGGCTGCACATGGTCGAAGCGACTGGCGAGGTAGATGACCCTGGCAGCAGAGTTTTGGACAGAGATGAGGGGAGAAAGGTGAGACCGGGGAAGGCCAGTGAGAAGGAGGTTACAGTAATCGAGGCGAGAGATGACCAGAGCATGAACAAGAGTTTTGGCAGACGAGACAGAGAGAAAAGGGCGAATCTTAGCAATGTTATGGAGGGAGAAGCGACAGGATTTAGCAACAGAGTCAATGTAGGGTTTAAAAGAAAGGGCTGAGTCAAAGATGAAGCCTAGGCTACGGGCTTGGGGGACAGGCAGGATGGTGACTCCATCAATAGTTATTGACAGTGAGGAAGGAGAGGAAGGATGAGGGGGGAAGATAAGGAGTTCAGTTTTAGCCATGTTGAGTTTGAGTTGACGTTGAGACATCCAGGTAGAGATGTCAGAGAGACAGTTGATGAGACGAGCTTGAACAGAGGGAGAGAGAGAGGGAGTAGAGAGATAGAGTTGAGTGTCATCAGCATAGAGGTGGTATTGGAAGCCATGGGAGGCAATGAGTTTGCCTAAGGATGAGGTATAGATCGAGAAGAGGAGAGGGCCAAGAACAGAGCCTTGAGGAACACCAACTGAGAGGGGGAAGGAGGAGGAGGCGGAGTTGGAGAGAGACACATTAAAGGAGCGGTCAGAGAGGTAGGAGGAGAACCAGTTATGGACAGAGCCACAAAAGCCAAGGGAGTGAAGGGAATCCAGCAAGAGTGAGTGGTCAACAGTATCGAAGGCAGCAGAGAGATCAAGGAGGACAAGAATGGAATAGAGACGTTTAGATTTAGCCACCAGAAGATCATTGGTGATCTTAGCGAGAGCAGTTTCAGTAGAATGAAGGGGGCGGAAGCCAGATTGGAGGGGGTCAAGGGAGGAGTTGGAGGATAGGAAGTCAAGGCAGCGGGAGTAGACAACACGTTCAAGCAGCTTGGAAGCAAAAGGAAGGAGTGAGACAGGACGATAGCTAGAAGGGTCAGAGGGGTCAAGAGTGGACTTTTTGAGAATAGGAGAGACTGTGGCATGTTTGAAGGCAGAAGGGAAAGAGCCAGTAGAGAGGGAGAGGTTGATGATGTGCAGGAAGGAAGGGGCGACAGTGGGAGTAATGGAGGTGAGGAGGCGGGAAGGAATGGGATCAAGGGGGCAAGTGGAAGGGTTGGAGGAGGAGAGCAGAGAGGAGATTTCCTTAAGGGAGGCAGGGGAGAAGGAGGACATGAGAGAAGGAGGGGGAGGAGGGAGAGGGGTGGGAGTGGGAAGAGAGGAGTGGGAAGCGATGTCGAGGCGGATCTTGTCTATCTTGGAGGTGAAGAAGGAGGCAAGATCCTGAGCAGAAAGGGAAGAAGGAGGGGGAGGACAGGGAGGCTTGAGGAGGGAGTCAAAGGTAGAGAACAGGCGGCGAGGGTCCCGAGAACAGGACTCAATGCGGGAGGCATAGTAGTGTTGTCTAGCATTGTTTTCAAGTCACAAGAAGTAATAGTTCCACTCTATTCTGCACTGGTGAGACCTCATCTGGATTACTCTGTCCAGTTCTGGGCACCGCACTTTAAGAAGAACATCGACAAATTGGAATGGGTTCAGAGGAGGCTGACAAAGATGGTCAGAGGTCTGGAAATCAAGTCCTATGAGGAAAAGTTGAAAGAGCTGGGTATGTTTAGCAGGGATATGCGAACAGAATGCGGTTCGGATTTTCGGTAGTTCAGTCCAAAATTCGAGTTCGGGTTTGGTTCGAAAAATTTGGTCTTGCCGAAAGTTTGGCAGCGTTCGGGGCCCCCGCGAGGCTGAGGGCGCTCCAGGGACCCCCGGGGGTGCCTGTGGGGGCATGGCAGGCCAACAGAGACCCAGCAGCAGCAGAAGAGACCAGGAAGGCTCGGGGCTTGGCACCCCCGGCTTGACCGGGCAGGCAGGCTTGGCGCTTGGCCCCCCGGGGTGCCCGTGGGGCATGGCAGGTCATCACAGACCCAGAAGCAGCAGCAGAATGGACCGGGAAGGCTTGGGGTTTGGCACCCCGACTTGCCTAGGCAGTCAGGATTGGCGCTTGGCCCCCAGGGGTGCCCGTGGGGCATGGCAGGTCATCACAGACCCAGAAGCAGCAGCAGAAGGGACCAGGAAGGCTTGGGGCTTGGCACCCCGACTTGCCCGGGCAGGCAGGCTCGGCACGTGGCCCCCAGGCATGCCCGTGGGGGCATGACAGGCCATCACAGACCCAGCAGCAGCAGCAGAGACCGGGAAGGCTTGGGACTTGGCATCCCGGTTTGCTCAGGCAGGCAGGCTTGGAACTTGGCTCCCGGGGGTGCCCATGGGGGCATGGCAGGCCGTCACAGACCCAGCAGCAGCAGCAGCAGCAGCAGCAGCAAAGACCGGGAAGGCTTGGGGCTTGGCACCCTGGCTTACCCGGGCAGGCAGGCTCGGCGCTTGGCCTCCGAGGGTGCCCGTAGGGGGCATGGCTGGCCGTCAGAGACCAAGCAGCAGCAGAAGCAGGACCAAAGGCCGGGCAAGCTCGGGGCTCGGTGGCTGGCCTGGCACCTCTACTTGGCCAGGCATTGTAGGCTGCCAGGCATCGGTGGAGCAGTGGCAGACATCGGATTGCCCAGTAGCAGAACCATGGCAGCAGCGGCAGCAGCAGCAGACAGACACCTTGATGAAAAGCAACTGGTCCACCAACTTGGCCCCCGGTCTCAGGAGGTGTGGCGGGCAAACGTCCCCCACCCTAGAGAACACCTGCTTGCTGGGGGCACTGGTTGGTGGACAGGACAAGATACCCGTGGCCACTTTGGACAGGGCCGGCCACATGTTGATCTTGCTTGCCCAGTAGGCGAAGGGATCGCTGCTGGGATCGATGCAAGGCTCCTCCTCCAGGTAGCTCTCCATTGCTGCTGAGGCACTGTCACACTCCCTCACGTAGCTCTGCTTGGGCACCACCTCCACCACTGCCATCAGTCACGCTGCCTGCCATGCTGTGCACGGGCCCATGCTCCCCAGAATGCCCTGCACAATCGCGATAGGGGTTGCTGCTGCTGCTCGCGATAGGGGTTCTGCTGCTGCTGCTGCTGCTCAGGCTGCTACTGCTCAGGCTGCTACTGCTCGGGCTGCTACTGCTCGGGCTGGGGGCAGGGATAGACCCCGCTGGCTCAAAGGGGTGGCTGTTCCCACTCCTACCATCCCCCGGGGCGTCCTGCTGCTGCTGCTGCAGCGCATACTCGGGAGCCCTCTCTGCTCGGTGGACCCTCTCCACCAGCTCAGCCTTCCAGTACCCGTAGACTGCTGTCTGCTGTGCCACGCTGCCCTTGACCCTGGGGTCCAACATAGTCACCAGCACGTATTCCGCCTGCTTCAGCAGCTCATCAAACTGCCCCATCAACCCTGCCTTCAGCTGCCGCGCCAGGCCAACCACCTCAGACCCCAGCTTCCTGCCCTCAGGGCCACCATCCTGCCCCTGGAGAATCTCATCCAGCCTCCTGACGAGACTCTGGACCAGAGGGGTCAGCTGGCTGATGCTGGCTGTGGAGGAGCTGATGGTCTCCATCAC
>QEPC01007499.1:2753728-2770834 GCA_003113815.1 Sphenodon punctatus | reverse complement strand
GAAGAAGGAGGCAAGATCCTGAGCAGAAAGGGAAGAAGGAGGGGGAGGACAGGGAGGCTTGAGGAGGGAGTCAAAGGTAGAGAACAGGCGGCGAGGGTCCCGAGAACAGGACTCAATGCGGGAGGCATAGTAGTGTTGTCTAGCATTGTTTTCAAGTCACAAGAAGTAATAGTTCCACTCTATTCTGCACTGGTGAGACCTCATCTGGATTACTCTGTCCAGTTCTGGGCACCGCACTTTAAGAAGAACATCGACAAATTGGAATGGGTTCAGAGGAGGCTGACAAAGATGGTCAGAGGTCTGGAAATCAAGTCCTATGAGGAAAAGTTGAAAGAGCTGGGTATGTTTAGCAGGGATATGCGAACAGAATGCGGTTCGGATTTTCGGTAGTTCAGTCCAAAATTCGAGTTCGGGTTTGGTTCGAAAAATTTGGTCTTGCCGAAAGTTTGGCAGCGTTCGGGGCCCCCGCGAGGCTGAGGGCGCTCCAGGGACCCCCGGGGGTGCCTGTGGGGGCATGGCAGGCCAACAGAGACCCAGCAGCAGCAGAAGAGACCAGGAAGGCTCGGGGCTTGGCACCCCCGGCTTGACCGGGCAGGCAGGCTTGGCGCTTGGCCCCCCGGGGTGCCCGTGGGGCATGGCAGGTCATCACAGACCCAGAAGCAGCAGCAGAATGGACCGGGAAGGCTTGGGGTTTGGCACCCCGACTTGCCTAGGCAGTCAGGATTGGCGCTTGGCCCCCAGGGGTGCCCGTGGGGCATGGCAGGTCATCACAGACCCAGAAGCAGCAGCAGAAGGGACCAGGAAGGCTTGGGGCTTGGCACCCCGACTTGCCCGGGCAGGCAGGCTCGGCACGTGGCCCCCAGGCATGCCCGTGGGGGCATGACAGGCCATCACAGACCCAGCAGCAGCAGCAGAGACCGGGAAGGCTTGGGACTTGGCATCCCGGTTTGCTCAGGCAGGCAGGCTTGGAACTTGGCTCCCGGGGGTGCCCATGGGGGCATGGCAGGCCGTCACAGACCCAGCAGCAGCAGCAGCAGCAGCAGCAGCAAAGACCGGGAAGGCTTGGGGCTTGGCACCCTGGCTTACCCGGGCAGGCAGGCTCGGCGCTTGGCCTCCGAGGGTGCCCGTAGGGGGCATGGCTGGCCGTCAGAGACCAAGCAGCAGCAGAAGCAGGACCAAAGGCCGGGCAAGCTCGGGGCTCGGTGGCTGGCCTGGCACCTCTACTTGGCCAGGCATTGTAGGCTGCCAGGCATCGGTGGAGCAGTGGCAGACATCGGATTGCCCAGTAGCAGAACCATGGCAGCAGCGGCAGCAGCAGCAGACAGACACCTTGATGAAAAGCAACTGGTCCACCAACTTGGCCCCCGGTCTCAGGAGGTGTGGCGGGCAAACGTCCCCCACCCTAGAGAACACCTGCTTGCTGGGGGCACTGGTTGGTGGACAGGACAAGATACCCGTGGCCACTTTGGACAGGGCCGGCCACATGTTGATCTTGCTTGCCCAGTAGGCGAAGGGATCGCTGCTGGGATCGATGCAAGGCTCCTCCTCCAGGTAGCTCTCCATTGCTGCTGAGGCACTGTCACACTCCCTCACGTAGCTCTGCTTGGGCACCACCTCCACCACTGCCATCAGTCACGCTGCCTGCCATGCTGTGCACGGGCCCATGCTCCCCAGAATGCCCTGCACAATCGCGATAGGGGTTGCTGCTGCTGCTCGCGATAGGGGTTCTGCTGCTGCTGCTGCTGCTCAGGCTGCTACTGCTCAGGCTGCTACTGCTCGGGCTGCTTCTGCTCGGTGGACCCTCTCCACCAGCTCAGCCTTCCAGTACCCGTAGACTGCTGTCTGCTGTGCCACGCTGCCCTTGACCCTGGGGTCCAACATAGTCACCAGCACGTATTCCGCCTGCTTCAGCAGCTCATCAAACTGCCCCATCAACCCTGCCTTCAGCTGCCGCGCCAGGCCAACCACCTCAGACCCCAGCTTCCTGCCCTCAGGGCCACCATCCTGCCCCTGGAGAATCTCATCCAGCCTCCTGACGAGACTCTGGACCAGAGGGGTCAGCTGGCTGATGCTGGCTGTGGAGGAGCTGATGGTCTCCATCACGGCCAGAAACAGTCTCAGAACGAAGACCGTTTAGGAGAGGATGTCCCATTCCACCCTGCTGTACCCTGGAGGTGCCCCGCTGTCTGTTACCAGTTGCACCTGATGCAAGGCGGCTTTCTGCTCCACAAGCCGCTCGAGCATCAGGAACGTGGAATTCCACCTGGTGGAAACATCCTGCACCAGCTGGTGCACTGGGGAGCCTTGTTCTGCCTACTTGGCCTGGAAGAGCTCGCTGCCCTTCATGCTCCGGTTAAAAAAACTGGCCAGCTTCCTCCCCTGCTCTATCAGGGAGCTAAGGGTGCCTGACCCAATCCCCTTCTCCCCCAAGTCCAGAGTGTCCCTGACCACCAAGTGAAGGGTGTGCGCGGCACAAGGGATACTGGTGAATCCACCATTGCAGACTGCCCTCAGTATATTCACCCCGTTGTCCATCACCACGCATCCCTTGCTGAAGGGCGCACCTGGTGTGACCCACTCCCTTGACATGGTGGTCAGGGCTGCCCCAATGTTTACAGATATGTGGGGGACATCCATAACTTCAGCCTGAAGCAGCGCCCACCAATACCCTGCTTTGGGACCCCTCCTGCCACTCCTGAAAGCTGCCTCCGGGTCCTGCCACCAGTGCACCATTACCGCTCGGTAGGTGTGCTGGGCATTCCTAGTGGACCACAGGTCCCTGGTGAAGTGGACTGTGGTCCCCCCCAACCCTTGCCAGCTGTTCCCTCACCCACACCACCCTGCTGACTCAGGGTGGTGCGGGACGGCAGCTGAAACTGGGGGGCCAGGAACCCAATCAAGCGCTTAAACCCAATGTCCCCCACCATGGAGAAAGACTGCCCATCCACAGCGATCATTTCCCCCAATAGGCGTGTGGCTTTCTTCTGAAAGCCACACCACCCTCCGTGTCCTGCGGTTGCCAACTGACTTGGCAGCTGCCCCCACCCCAGTTCCTCCATGGTGCTCTAGCGCTGCTGGCGAGGCTGCTGCTGCTGTTCTTCCCCCCCTAGCAGGAATACTAGTGCTCCTGCTGCTAGAGGCTGCTTTTGGAGCAGGACGCTTGCCTGCTGATGGAGGTGTGCGACTGGCCACTGGGGTTGGGAACCTGCTGGTGTCCAGTGCCCCTGCCTGCCCACTTAGCAGCACAGCGCTGTGGCATGATTTGGTGCGCCTCGCCATGGCAGTTGTGCCAAGGTTGGTGAGCACCTGCCCACACTTCACCACTTTCTGGCACAAAATGCATCACACCTTGTCTGCCCGCACCAACTTAAAATGGTCCCAGACCAAAGATGTTTTGCCCCCTCCTGCCTTCTGGCCTGCATTGGGTGATGCACTGCTGGGAGCCCGGGCAGGACATGGTGGCGACACAGCTCTCAGAGGGACAGCCATCGCCTCTGCACCGGCAGATACCACCTCCACAGAACTGCTGCCTGCCTCGCTCTCCCCAATCTCATGCATGTCCCCCCGCGAAGGGGAGTACTGGGCCTCTGAGCCAGATGGACTGCCCACCATGCTGCTGCTGGCCCGCACCGGGTGATGCACTGGGAGCCCGGGCAGGACATGGTGGCGACACAGCTCTCAGAGGGACAGCCATCGCCTCTGCACCGGCAGATACCGCCTCCACAGAACTGCTGCCTGCCTCGCTCTCCCCAATCTCATGCATGTCCCCCCGCGAAGGGGAGTACTGGGCCTCTGAGCCAGATGGACTGCCCACCATGCTGCTGCTGCCACTCTGAGCAGCACTCTCCCTCTGCTCCCTATAGCTGTGCTGCTGCTCCGCTCCCTGCTGCCATTGCCCGGAGATTGGGCCCTGCCTCTAGCAGCCGGGGTGGGATCCACCAGCCCTGGACTGCTGGGGGGGATGGTCGCCTCTACAATGGGGGCCAATGGGGACCCCTGAGGAACTTCGGCCCCTGAAGCACCTGCAGCCGCAGATGAGACAGCCTCAGCCTCCTGCATTTCAGGCGTTGCTGTGCCCCACGTGGCAGTGGAGGACGCTGCCAGGAGGTGACGCCTAACCACTCCCCTATGTCACTAGTGCTGGGAGCCTCAGAAGCCTGTGGCCCAAAATCAGGCCTGTGAAGCTTGGGGCATGGTGATGGGCTCTGGCTGCTGCTGCTGCTACTCCACTAGCACAGCCCCTTCCACCTCTGGCACGTGCCCCATTGCATCCCGTACAGGCAGCAGACTGGCCTCTCCTTCCCTTCTCCATTTGTCCCTCCAAAATAATGCAGCACACTAAGATTTTATATTTTATTTTTTAATTCAATTTTTTTATCTACTATTATATATATCTAAACTAAGTCTAACTGCTATAAACTATTCTAAATGCTATGGAACTAAATGGATTATCTAATAACTACAAAGGCCTAGTCCTACAAACACACTGAATATTAAAACTAAATCAATACACTCTATCTCGATCTCTATCACTAAGCTAACTCCTACAACTATCTAATCTATCTGTCTAATCTATCTATATGGGATGGTGGGGGGAAACACAAACAAGACAGGGAGGGGTACAAAACTGAAATGAAACCTAAATCAATGTAATCCTACTCTAAATAAATCCAAAAAGAGGGGAAGGGAATCAGGGATGGAATATATGGAAAAGGATTGGGGGAGGGAGGAAGATTGAACACAGGGAACACAGGGAGGGGTAAAAACTAAAAATAACTCCTAAATCTATCTAATCTAAAGTAAAAAAATGAAGCTAGGTAGGTAAATATGTGGGAATGGGTGAATAGGAGGAGGATGGCAATGGATTGTAACTTTGGGAAGAACAGGGAGAGAGGGAGACTTCTGACAACGCTGTTGAAAGGATCAGTGACTAGCTCAGAAGGATTTGGAAAGGGGGGAGGGCAATGACTTTTGTTTCTTTGCTGCGCCTGCCTTTCCACAAGCCCCATTGGCGCCGTACATGCTAGCCTGTGGCCAATTGCAGCCTGCCAAGGCAGAGGTGTGAGGAAAAGAGGACTTGGGATTGGTCAAGCTGCTATTCCAAGCCTCTCCACCCCTGGCACCAGGCAGTCTGTTCCTGAGCTGTCCCCCCTCCTCCCTGGGCTTGTTTACCAGGTTTTTCCCGCCCGAACTCAACCGAGCTCTTCTATACTGTTCAAACGTTCAAACATTTGGTTCGGTCGAACGAACATGCCGAGTTCGGTCCAAACACCGAACATCCAAACCGCGTTTGCACATCCTTAATGTTTAGCCTAAAGAAGAGAAGACTAAGGGGAGACATGATAGCCGTCTTCCACTACCTGAACGGCTGCCACAGAGGATGGAAAGATTTGTTCTTTTTTGCTCCTGAAGGCAAGACTAGAAATAATGGGCTCCTATTACAAGAAAGCAGATTTCAGTTAAAACATTAGGAAGAACCGTTTGACAGTGGAACAAATTGTTTAGGGAGGTGGTGGGCTCTCTTTCACTCGAGGTTTTCAAACAGGCTAGACGGCCATCTTTCAGGGATGCTGTCGCTATGGATTTCCTGCACTGAGCAGGGGGCCGGAGTAGGTGACCTCTGAGGTCCCTTCCAACTCTACGATTCAAGATTCCTTCCCATTTAAGCAATCTGTAGACACCTGATTGCAATTCCTCCAAGTGTCGTGAACTGCAGGTTGAGAACCCATCTTGTGGCATTGTAGGAAAACGGCTATATTGATGGCCATGAAATCAGAATCCAAAGGGTACTGACTGAAGGAAATGAAGATGTCCATAACTCTTAAAGATACAGGTTTTGACCACCTGCAGACTTATAATAATAAAATTTAGTTATGGTGACAGACAAATACCCTGCAGACTTCAGCAGGCTGGCATCTTGGCATCAACTGATGTTTGGTTTGTATTTTCAAGGTTCTTTCTGCTGCCATGGGCAAGAAACATGCTCCTTTCTACAAGATGAATGGATGGAGAAGGGAGGGCAGACACAAGCCCTCTCTCCAAAACCTGGCAGCATGTGATTTGTTTGCTTGTTTAGGCTGACCCTCAAAAATCATACCTCCTGGCTCTCCTAGATTCACGAGGCTGATGCAATCACAGGGGCTTAGTGGGCAGGGAATCAGCAACAGGACATGGAGGCAGCGCTCTGCTGGTCCCTGCCACTGCTGCTCCTCAGCCCAACCCCTACCCCCTGCCACTGCTCCTGCAGGGATCTTCAGTTGGGTGGAGACTCCAAGCCGCCACTGACCTTGGTGCATGTGCATTAGTGCAGGGTAGCAAACCATATTTTGGGGAGGAGGGTGGGTGGGTTAGGGGTTTTAATCTCTCCCTACCCCTAGTTATTGTTTTATTGTCCATAACCCCGTTTTAATATAATTATGATTGTTTTTTAAAAAAATTATATGATTGTATTTTTGTTTGAAATTCTTAGTCACCCCGAGCTGTCATCGATAAACATCGATGAAATAAATAAAATAAAAATAAAATATTTCAGCAATCCTCAGTGGTGCCTAGTAGGCCCCAGGGTGCTGGACTCGTACCACTCCTAGAAAAAGCCAAGGCAGAAGGCCTAGAGAAATTTGTCTGTGGAGATTCAGTCTTTAACATGTGCTGTCTCTGATCCCCTAGTTGAGGATTTCTGTCTTATACGGTCCACCTTGGCGGAGTATCTGAGCACCCCACAGTCTTTAATATATGGATCTTCATAACATCATCCTTATCAGGTAGGAAAGTAATATTATCCCCAATGCAACGATGGGAAACCGAAGAACAGCGTGACAAAGGGTATGACTTATAAAACCGCTAGGCCGCTCTGTGAGGCCTGAGACCTACCCCTGGCCCAAAGGGAACTAACTAGTCAATCCAAACCCCTCAGGCTCTGGCTGTGCTGAGATTCACATTCATGGCTGGCCCCGCTCCCACAGAAGGAAGAGAACCTGAGAGGCCATTTTCACCACAGCTACCACCGGAGCCTTCTGGGGGACCATGAGAGCAGGGGCAGTGTGCCCTGAACCACTATTGCTGCTACCCAAGCCTGCCAGACTGCATGAGAGCTGGAGCTTCGACATGAGGGAGGAGACTGGGGAAAGTCATGTTGCCCCATCCCCTGGTTTGGAGAAGGAAACAATCAATGGGTAAAAACAGAAATGATGGATTTGAGATGGCGGCCCACCCAACTGCAGGTCAGGAAGCCACAGTGAACACGGTCTGGACCTGGTTGGGGTGTCGAGCAGGCATGCCTGCACTACAGTCTGGGTGCCGAAGAGAGTGGGGAGCATGCCGAATGTGTTGACAGCCCAGGAACAGACATGATAGCCTGCTGTGATCCACTTTGGCTTGGGTAGGCAGGCATTAACCCAGGCTATGACTTGGGGTTTTCCCAACGTCAGAGCCTGGGCTAGCCACCAACGTGGCTCAGGGCAATATCTGGCAGCACCCGCACGTACATGCAGGTGAGGTCGGGCTAAAGCATGACAAAGCGGGCGGCTGTCACGTCTGTTTTTACCCAACGTAAAGTGTCTTGTGGTTCTCAGCAATATGAAAATATTGGCATACAACTCTTTGGCTTAGGAACTTTGCCCACTCCTGCAGTGTACACTCCCATTGGTTCAGCAGAGGCAGGCAAGGCGAGTATGGGAAGGACTGAGATAAAAAAAACTTCCTTTCACAATAGTAAAGGTTTGTAGGATGAGGACCAATGAAAACAACTTTCTGCTGATTTTAGTTTAAGAATAGAGATTCTGCAGTTACATTTATCTAGAATTTTGTTATGACAGGAACAAGATTAGTTAATAATTATGAACATGGAATCTATCAGCACTCAATTTACTTAGTAATTTATTATTCATCCCCAATATGGCTGCTATTTTTAATTTCATAATACTCAATGATATTTACTCGTAACGGAAAAAATGTTACTTTCACACTAAATTTGGGGGAAATGGACATTAAAATTTCATTAAAATGCTCCGGGCTCAGTCTTGTAGTTGAAAATTTATGGAAAATAGAGCCAGATAGACTTTCATCAAGTACTAAATTAAACAACAGAAAAATATTTGGTTGACATAGTCTAATTATATTAATTCTAACTATTCTAGCTGTACGCAGTAAATAAAAGCTATACAATTTGTTATCATACTAATAGAATTACAAATATTCTATGCATTAAAAAATTAGACTTGCAATTTAAAATATGGCAGAATGTGTGGGAAATATAAACACCGTCATAGGAAAGGTTTATTTTAATCTCAGACTAGTATTAATCTTTTATAGAGAATTTATGCACTACTAAAGCGGAATCTTTACCAATTTTATGTAAATTAAAATGCAATGTTTCCTGGGGACAATCTTTCCCCTTTTTAATGTAAAGCAAAATAATATATATTACAAAATGGTAAGAGCTTACGTCTTGCAGATGAGATTCTTTTTTCTTTGCTGATAAGCTTAAGTGCTTCTCTAGGATGGAATAATATTTTTCGCTTTCTTTGTCAAACTTCTTCTTCCCTTCCTGAAAAATAAAACATTTCAAAACCATCAAAAAGGAAACACATGTAATGAGTTTGCTAAGGAAAATGTCCTTATTGTAAAGGTATTTTTGGTGCAATCGAAGACTCAAATTTGGAGTCAGCGTTAATAATCTAGAGTAGAGCTGAAACAGGTAGTAGATTTATTATTCACAGGTGGTCTTTGCATTTTCTGGTAGTCTTAAGTAATATCCAAGGCCAAAATGAGTATTCAGATATCTGCTTCTTCAGGTATTCCATTTCAGTTTGTTTATTTCAAGTTTTTGGTCATTTCAGTATTTTAGCTACATTGTTTTCAGCAATTGCATTAATATGGCCAAAATTACGTAACCCCAAACACAATGCAGTCAAACTGAAAATCTAAAGTGTTCAATGTGAAGTAACCAAAAATAAATATCCAATGGAGCAGACATGGATTGAGGTTATGATCTGCCATGCCATTTTCAGTTCAAGTAGTTTCAGCTCTAACCTAGAGGGAGTCTAAGGTTCTGATTCAGCAAGGTAGTTATGTATGCCTCTGGCTTCAATTGTACTACACATGTACTTGGGTATCTTCATGAACCTTCCAGAAAACATGGGTGTAATTTATTATTTTATTTATTTATTTATTTTAAAAATCTGATAACCCACCCCCTCCTGTATAGGCAGCCCAGGGTGGTGTATAATATAATATAAAATACAAATATAATATAAATAAATACAATTAAAACATAAAACGCCAACAGATCACTCCCACTACCCAGCTGTCTTTGGCTTTATGTACATGCTTGGTTCAGCCTACCCTTCCCTCTCTCCTTGTAGAGAGATCAATAAACACTGGTTTTGAGATCAGATGAGTCTCTCTACGGAAGTCCTTCACTACAACTGCATTAGAGATGGTACATGCCCCGCACATCTTTTTTTTTTTTAAACACATATACACAACCAAGAAAATAGTTTGGGTAAAAACATGTCAGGCCACAGAACAAACGTCTCTGTAGCCAGGGCCCAGGAGGCTGGGGAGGGAGACGCATGAATGTGCGGCCAGTCAGTCCCACCCCATCCCCTGCCATGGAGGCCAATGAAAGGCAGCCATAGAGGCAGGGAATGGTGTGCCCTGATCTGGTCAGTGTCCGCCAGTGGCAACAAACACGACAGTCCACTGTGGCTCACTTTGGTGGACCTTGGCCTGCGATATACGACTGGGATCAGGCCCAGAGGACACCCTGGGCTAGCTGCAATTGGGCCCAGGTCAATTCTGGGCCCACATTTGGTGGCACCTGCACAGATGTGCAGGTGAGATCCGGGCCAAAGTATGACAAAGTGTACCACAGCGGTCCACTTTGTGGCTGGACTGTTGTGCTTCTCTCTGCATCACTAAAACATGAGGAAGAAGATGGAAATGTAATCTGATTTCAGTGGTGAGAATTAAGGCTCTCCAGAAATGTTTTATTTCTGAATCGCTAAACTTGCTCCATTTTGAGGAGTTTATTCCTTTCATTTTTTCTTCTTCTTTTTCTTTTCGTTATTCCTATGTGGAATTCAGCCACCCCACATTCCCACCAGCTGTGTATCTCAATGCATGTCAAATAATCCTAAAGAGAAACTCTTGATTATAAACAAATTATGCAGTTACACTTTCCTACTTTTGAATGTAAAAAAACATATATTTTTTTTTAAAATGACGCGTATGAATTGTAATTGAAAGAAACTAAAAGGCAGCTGTCAACTTGGATGTCAAGAAATGGCAGTATTCGGGATAAGGGAGGAGTGAAAAACATCAACAAACATCTGCACCATCCTAAGGATTAAAACATGTTCATATTACCATGGTATGTTACTGTAATAAAAAGTTGTTATCCTGTGGTTGACTGCGATTCCCTTCCAACAGATTTTCACAGTCCTAAAAATTATCTAGAATGACTCTCTGTAATGACTAACAAATTTAACATTTGAAGAAATCAAAGAAAGTCCAATATAAAGTCTGGTCAGCACATATGTAAGAGCCATTGAGAGTAGGAAACCAATTGTTAGATATAATGCAATAACAGGACGTCATAACCAATCACCCTTCCCTCTGCCCTCTCTCTCTACACCATTTGTTAGTTATTAAACAAGGTCCTGTACTTTACTTTTAAACAAAGAGATTTCAAGGTTCTCTCAAGTTTCTGTTTTTTGTCATTCTCCAGTAAAGTCAGAAAAATATTTAAAGAAAAAAGAAGCAGTAATATGACCAACACTTCTTGGCTCTGAGGACAGCATCCTATTTAGTAGACAAAACTGCTGACGTTGTAGCATATTACGGTAGAACTAGGATTTGCTCTGTGTGTGTGGCTGTCATTTAATATATACAAAATGCTGGTAACGAGCCATATAATGTAAACAGAGCTTGTCTACTGATAAGCAACCTGGGTAAAAAACCATCTCCTGAAATTAATACACTTGTGGTCGTCACACATTAGATTAGCCTACCTATCTCTACAATGACACTTCATGTCAATCCTGTTTGCAATTCTGACCACATGCACAATTTGCAGACTCTTCTGTTGGAGGGCTATTATTCCCAACTCCTCCACAGCGAAGGTACAGAAACTGACCTGTTGGGGATATTGTAAATGATTCATTCAGCCTTAACATTTATAGTTTAAACACCAGCGAGTTTAAAGAGAAGCAATAACTGGAACTCCCTGTTACCTTGGTAACTTCTAGTCTGACAGCTACCTTTGTGTAGGGTGGCAAATGAGTCAGCTTTTTATTTTGTCTCGCAGTTTACAGCACCAAAATTTCTTACTCTAAGATCTGGGAAGGGAAAGGAGCAAAGCAAGACAAAGTGGACTGAGAAGAAAAAGAGATCACTCAGCAGTTTCAATTGTATTTGTAACTTCATTTTAGCTAAGACTTTGATGGTGCTTCTGGGAATAAGTCCATAGTGCCAGCAAATCAGCTTTTCTGGCACTGTAAAAATCACTCTCAGAAGCTTCCAGGAATACTATAAAATAAAATACCAGTCCCTCGCACCTACAGAGCAGCAAATACCCCTTATGTCCAAACATTCTAGTTCTACAATAAAAATAGTGAAGACCCCCCAAAGCTTTTACTAGTGAGAATTAGCAAAAAAAGGGCATGTATTTAGCAGCAGGTAATTCATTTTGTGGAACACAAAAGATACTTTTGTGGATACTAAGACAACTCTCTCCCCACAAATTCAATGACTCATCATTTAAACTACATTCTAGAGAGAATTATAGAGATTTAATCTCACTCCAGGTTATGGCACCTTTTTTTCTGCAGTTCCAAAGGCCCTTCTTTATATACACCTCCACACACTTGAACCAGACGGAGCTTACCCCTCATTGTGCAGCTGGGAGAGAAAGGAATGATCCAGAATAGCAACATACAGAGTTCGAAACCGGGGACTCGGGTAGCGTGTGCCAGAATACTCCTGGGGTCACACTAAGTAAACCACACACAAACATTTCCTGTGGCCACTTCTATCTAAGGGTAATTTCAGACATTACGGGATCACAGTCAACCACCCTGAATCACAGTGGATTCAGGATGGTGGCTGTGATCGCATGAACATCTGTTTGAGCCCCACCAGATGTTCACCACAATGAATTCCTGGTGGGGTTCAAAGCTACCACGATTCTGGAGGTAAGGCCGGTCTCACCTCCAGAACCGTGGTTAGCTGAACCATGATCAGGAATATTTATTTATTTCTTCACATTAATTGGCCGCCCCCTCATGCCCATGGCATCTCGAGGCGGCTCACAGCACTAAAACAACAATAAAATCCATAAAACAACAGTATAAATAATCTAAAAACTACCCCCCCAAACATTCCCCCTCCCTCCCGTACCCTCCCACCCTCCCCACCAAAGGCCTGGGCAAACAGCCAGGTCTTACAGGCTCGACGAAAGGCCATCGGACCCGGAGCCAGGTGAGCTTCTGGGAGGGAGTTCCAGAGCTGCGGCATGGACACCGAGAATGCCCTATCCATCGTGGTCCCCCGTTTAACACAGGGAACCTCCAGGAAGGCGCCCCCCGAAGACGGCGGGGCCGCCCTGGGGCACAGAAGGCGAGGCAGTCCCCAAGGTATGAGGGGCCCAGACCGTATAGTGCTTTATAAACCAGCACCAGCACCTTGAATCTGGCTCGGTACGCTATAGGCAGCCAGTGCAGAGTGCGGAGCACAGGTGTAATATGCTCCCGTTGCCTCGTCCCCGTAAGGAGACGGGCCGCTGCATTCTGCACCAGCTGCAGCCTCCGAATCAGAACCAAGGGAACCCCTGTTACCGCAGTACGGGATCGGGTACAGCGGCCTGATTGGCCACTGTGCCCGCCTGTCTTCCCGAGGGTGGGTGGCCGGTGGAGCACGGGGGGGGGGCAGGGCTGAGCAGCCGCACGTTGCCAAGCCCCATCCCCTCCTCGATGCCCCTCTGTAATCAGGCCGGCACATCTAAAGGACGGCTGGTCCGATCACGGTCTGATCACAGGCTAAAAGGCCCGTCACGTCTGAAATTACCATAAGCACATTTGCCATTCACTGGCTGTCCTCCCCACAGGAAATGGCTCCCAGGTAAGCTGCCTATTGTGTATGAAGATGTCCTGAAGGGACAACAAGCTTGTAAGTTGTCTCAAGGATGTGGCCAAAACAACAGGTCCAATACCATGTACATAAACTGTTCATCACAGGTATAGTAGAAAATGTACAGCAAGACTCTTGAAGAAAACAAAATCTACAGGACATCTTTGAAGTAAATTTAAAAGGAAAAAACCTTTGAGCTGCTTTAACAAATAGTATGTTTTTAACTTACATTTTTAACTTACAAACTACTCACCACAGCACTTGGTGTAAGAAAATACACATAGAATTAAAATAATTAATAGCATTAGTAATATTAAATCAAGTTATTTCTTTCTGTAATGCCATACTGTTTTGATATGTACTAGGATACTTGGAGGGATCTTTTCAGATTTTGCAGGGAAAGAGAACACAGGGTTGTTGCAGCAAAGAACCACACACTTATAAGAGATAAAATGGTCTACCTCAAGGTCAGCCAAAAATGATCTCTTGCATCACATTTGCATGGCAAGGGCCCACTGAGGGGTGTTCTTGATAGCTGCTCCACAAAACGAACTCCCTTCCTCAAAGCCCAAGACGGAGCATCTTCTGGAGGCAAAGTAAGACCTTTCTATTTAGCCAGGTGTTTGGTGGTAGGGGATACGGTTCGGATGGGAGGAGAGAGATCAACTTAGGTGTTTTTCATATTTATATTGATTTTTACCTCATTTTATACCTATTTTATGTGTAGTGTTTATATCCATCCTGAGCTCTAGGGGTAGGGTGGGTTATAAATTCAAACAAAAAAATAAACAACTTTGTTATTGCTTTGTACGTGACTTCTTGCAGGATACAACTCACAGAACTGCTGCAAAGCACTACAACTTATTGTCTGAAGTAACAATATTTTTTCTTCAGAAAGATGATTTCAAAACAATTACTCAAGAGTTTCTATAAACAGAACTGGGAGGAGAGTGGAAAATGATGGGCTTGTAGTTAGAAAGCTTCTGATTCTGAAAGATCTGGGTTCATGTCTTATCAATTTTGTATGTGGACATGGATAACTTTCTGTGCCTCAGACCCCTCCTCATAGAAGTGCTTTGAGGATAAATTAATTCATGCTTGTGAGTTGTCCAGACAATGTATTAGTACTTAAATAGACTACACAGGAAAACACAGGCATTATAGGCTTCAGAGTTATCATGTTCAGAAGTGTGACACTATTATTTCAGAGAGAGTGTGTTTTGCCGTGTTGGTCCCCAAAAATAGGTCGTAGAGACAAAGTAGTGTAGAGATATCTTTTATTGGACCAACTTAGGTTCCATTTCCATTTCCATTTTAATGTATACCCCGCACTCTCTTCCGAAGGACTCGAGGCGGCTTACAAGGTTGGTGGAGGTTTGCAAGCTTTCGGACCTCACATGATCCTTTGTCAGGGAAGTCAGAAATCCGAGCTGTGCGCTGAGCAAAGCGAGGCACGGGGGTTCTATGCAGAGGCTGGGGAGCATTACATCATGGGAGGGTAAGGACAGAGATGGGTGGGGGAAGAAGTATGCATTTGTAAGGGAGCAGGTGTAGTATTATGGGGCAAGTCATTGAGAGGATGTAGAGGATGTAGGGTGGGGCAAATCCAATTAAAAGGGGTGGGTGAGTCACTGAGAGGGTGCCTGGAATGGGGAGTGGAAGGGTTAAAGGTGCCTGTGATAGAATAAATGATGGGCTGCAAATGGACAGGTTTAAGCTTGTAAATTTCTGTAGTGGCTTGTCCTGGTTAAGTCCATTGTTTCTTGTATCCAGCAGCCTGATGAATTTTTGTTCCCAGGCACGTCTTTTGGAAGTGTTGTAAGGCTGCCTTTCATGACTAGGATGGAGAGATCCGAGATGGAGTGGTCATCCTGGGAGAAGTGAATGCCAACTGTAGAGTCTGTGCTTTGGTCCATAATCATCTTCCTGTGGGAATTCATGCGTTTGTGTAGGGGTTAGTGGGTTTCCCCTACGCAGTTCCCGTGGCGGCATTTAGTGCACTGGATGAGATAGACCAGGTTGTTGGACTTGCAGTTGTAACTTCCTTATATTTGAAGTGGTTTACCACAGGGTGTTGGGATGTTGTTAGCAGCAGAGATGTGTGCGCAGGTCTTGCATCTTTTGTCCCGGCATTGTTTCGTTCCTGTGGGAGTGGGGCTGTGCACACCTACTCCCTTACAAATGCATACTTCCCCCACCCCTCTCTGTCCTTACCCTCCCCAGCCTCTGCATAGAACCCCCGTGCCTCGCTTTGCTCAGTGTACAGTTTGGATTTCTGACTTACCTGACGAAGGATCCTGTGAGGTCCTAAAGCTTGCAAACCTCCACCAACCTAAGTTGGTCCAATAAAAGATATCTCTACACCACTATTATTTCAAGCTGGCATTTTTATAGACCAGTAAGGAAGACTAAAATCACAAGATATTCTTCTCAATAGCTAAGGCTAAATTAAATTAGAACTCTGACCACTTGTAGGACCACACTCTGTTTGTGGGCTGTGCTTCATTCTACATGGTCAAGATTTTGTTTTGGATTTGAATGTCTTTGGTTGAAGACACAAAGGGGAAACCCATAAAAAGGGAATGGCAGCTTGGACATTTTGTGTGTCTCTTTTTTTTAAATCTTCAAACAGAATTTCATACTGAATAAAATTGCACCAATTTCCCAAGACTGTGTAAGGCTGTAAGGTTAAAGGGCGTCTTTTAGGTAGTTTATGCAACATGAAACAGACGTACATCATAGTTGATAAAGAAATGTCTAGAACTTGGGTTTAAAATTGAGTTAATAGTGCTATAAATTGTGACTTATGTTCCTCATATCTTGTGTAGAGAATGCTTTCAAACCAAAGTTGAACAGGTCACATGAAAAACTAAATGACGCCAAAACTGTAAATTATTTCAATGATTCTTTTATCAGTTAAAGGATAAAATGTTATGAAACTACACTTAGGGCGCAATTCTCCAAGTGAAGAGTGCTGATGCTAGCAATTACTATAAGTGCAAATCCCACTGAAGTGAACAGTCAAGGAAACTACAGGGCAATGCACAATATTTTAGGTAGCAATCTAGCTATAGAGTAAGATATTAAAACAAGTAGATAAAAGATAATATTGAATTAGTCAGGCACCACCAGCAGAAGATGTGCTGCTTTTGAAAGATCTAAAGTGTTCAAATGCTTCTGATCAACATCACATCGGAAGAAACTCCTAAATCATGTCTGCCGGAGACAACTTGCACTGGGGCTCATAAAAATACTTCTGAAAATACACTTTTTCTGCCATTAGAATACCTCATAATGTTCACATGCCAGACAGTTTGAAAAACTCTTCCCTTGGGAAGGAGAACCTTAGCCCTCCTTGTTACTATAATTAGGCATTAAGAATGCATTTTAACAAAGAGAATCTTATTTAAACTTTGCTTGTTTTTAGACAAGCACCTCCCCACTCATTATGCATGTTTCAGCGATGCATTGGCACCCTATGCAACATGCATGATGGGTGGGTGATTGGTTGGGAGGCGCTTGTCTAAAAACACACACTGTTACAAAAGTTAATTCTGGTTTCAATTGGCTTGAAAAAAGATGGCAAAATCTGACTTGTTTGCAAAGTGATTGCTGCTTTCCTCCATTGTTAAGTTAGTTAAATACTTTATTTTCAAAGTGAGGAAACAAATGAGGACATTTCCTGCTTCTCTGTGAAAGCATATGTGATCCCATTATACAGTACTCACCATGAACAAGGGTGACTCTTGAGAAAATTAAAAAGCCATGGGATAGGAGGTAGTGTTTTGCTATGGATTGGTAACTGGTTAAAGGATAGGAAGCAAAGAGTGGGACTAAATGGTCAGTTTTCACAACGGAGGGATGTAAAAAGTGGTGTGCCCCAAGGATCTGTACTGGGACCAGTTCTTTTCAATGTATTCATTAATGATCTGGAAAAGGGTGTTAAGAGTGAGGTGATCAAATTTGCAGATGACACCA